>RJWM01043768.1:0-13630 GCA_004363535.1 Dasyprocta punctata | reverse complement strand
ACCATTTTAAAGATAACGATGCGCAAATTGCAACCATTGTCAAGCTTCTATCTTCCGGTTTTGTAAACCTGCAATGTTGTGTATTTATGCTAGTTGTTTGCTTGTCTCTTTTGCTTGTTGTTTTTACTATATATGTCGTTTTTTTTGTTGTTGTTGTTGTAGTTTTTGTTTGTTTTGTTTTTCTTCGCTTAAATAAAATAAAAAAAAAACAAATAGTTTTTTTAATGCCATTTGTGTTGACTCCTGCTTTTTCATTGACACCAATTATTCTTGTATTATTTTTCTTTGTGTCATCTTGCAGCTGTTTAATTGTTATTTCCTGTTGTTTTGTTCTTTTCAGATTTTTCCTTTCATGATCGCTAGTTGTGATCCTGTCTTCAAGGTCTGAACATCTATCTTCAGTTTCATTCCAGGTGTTTTGCCAGCTTTCAGTGTAATTTTAATTTCCTGGATATCTGTTTGCATCCATTTCATGTATTCTATTTCTTTCCTAAATTGATCATTCATGTTTTCCATCCTCTTCCTATCATCTTCTATTTCTTTGTTTATCTGTACTCCAGGTTTGATGAGCTATTCCTTTGTAAGTGTTGACGTTTCTTTTTTTATCTGAGAGATTATTTCTGTTCTGTTTTCCTCTGTAGCCTCATGGATTTTTTTACTTCAATTGCTATAATTTCAGAAATCTCAAGTGCATGTCTTCCAATTTATACTATGCTAATGTCTCCTGGATTTGTTCTGGGTGGGCTGGATGTCTGAGATTGCATTTTGCCTTTTCATCTTGTCATTTTCTATTTCAAAAAAATTTTTTTTATTTTGTCTTTTGTGATGATCCCTGTGAGATTTTACAATAGTTAGCTATATTACTCTTATCAGTGCTTCTCTAGGAAAAGTCTGTTCTTCAGAGATGTCTTCTGTGTGTAGGAAATTCTTGGTTTGTGTCTGTCCCAAGATCCTATCTTCTCAATTAATTAAGAGTAGAAAGTTGGTATCTTTTTGGCTCAGTTTCCAGTCCTTTTGTGGTAGGGCTGTGGTGAGGTTATTACCCCAAAGCTTCCCAGTACTGTGGCAGAAGCAAGAATAGCTGATTATAACAGATATGACATCCTAGCTAAAGTAGTAAAATTGGCAATAGCAATAACATCAAGCACAGTTTACAAACTGACATAACACTGTAACTATTGGTTTTGCTCTTTAGAACATAGAAGCAAAGTGTATAGTGACAGAACAAAACCAATGATAAATTAGGAGTTTGTATGCAAGTGTTTCTCTTCAGCAGTGTGGTTTTACCTTGTGGTGGGAAACTTTAGAGAGGATTGTTTATAGAACAAAGATAACTGAGAAGGAAGTAGAAGCAAGACTGGAGGAAAAATGGTTGTTACACATGGTTTGGGAAACTAGAGAAGGGAGTAGAAAAGAAAGAATGAAGGGATTATCTGAACTTGATCTGTGGGTTTGGAAGATGGGGTTAGTTTTCTGAGATTGGAGTTCTCCCCAGCCATCTAGAAAAGAGAAACAATAAGCAAGTGAAAAAAGAAAGGAAAGATGAAGGAAAGGAAGAAGCAAAGAAAGAAAAAGGAAGATGATGAATAAAAAGAAGAAAAAAATGAGAGAAAAGGACTGGTTATCAAGTCCTCGACTCTTCTGAAGCTGGTTGCTGGTCTGGTGGAAGCCTCAGTCACCTGTTGGCTTGTATTGTTATTGTTACTTCAGACTTTTCACACCAGTAGTCTCGCCTGTCCATCCTGTGTGCCTTAGTTGGGACCATACTTTGTTGCTGGCATTCCTTCTGGTTTCTGAGCCTCCCCAAGAAGTTCACCTCAGTCGTGGCAGTAGCGAGGGTAAGGGGCACCCTTGTCTGGTGTTGTTCACCTGGGTTTCCATGGTGGCAGAGGGGAGATGGGAAGGATCTGTTTCTTCTTGTGCCCTTCAACTAGGTTCCTTCATGCAGTGATAGAGAGGTTGTGGGAGGAATCTTTCCATTTTCTGATGTCCAACTGATATCCTTTTTTTAGAAAAGATGCAGAAAAGTCTTTGACAAAATCCAACATAAATTCATTATAAAACTCTGAATAATATAAGTCTAGAAAAAATTTTATCTCAATATAATAAAAGTCATTTATGACAAAAGAACACACATTATATCAAAAGGAGAAATGCTGAAAGCTTTCCCTATACAACCATGAACAAGACAAGCTTAACCACTATCATTGCACCTGTTCAATATAGTAGTCAACGTATTAGGCAAAGCAATTAGGCAGAAGTCTTTCGCTTTCTCTGTTTGGATCATTCCGAAGTATTTAATTTTTCTTAATGCTATTGAGAATGGTGCTGTTTTCCTTATTTTCTTCTCTATTAATTCATTATTGGTGTACAGTAGTCTTATCAATTTTTGTGTTTTGATTTGTGTCCCGACCTATAGATGAATTTGTTTATTAATTCTAGAAATCTTTTGATTCAATTCTTTGGGTCTTCTACGTTAAGGATCATGGCATATACAAATAATGAGAGTTTGACTTTGTCTTTTCCCTTATGTATCCCTTTTATTTCTTTCTCTTGCCTAATTGCTTTGCCTAATACGTTGACTACTATATTGAACAGGTGCAATGATAGTGATTAAGCTTGTCTTGTTCATGGTTGTATAGGGAAAGCTTTCAGCATTTCTCCTTTTGATATAATGTGTGTTCTTTTGTCATAAATGACTTTTATTATATTGAGATAAAATTTTTTCTAGACTTATATTATTCAGAGTTTTATAATGAATTTATGTTGGATTTTGTCAAAGACTTTGCTGCATCTATTGAGATGATCATCTGATTTTCCTTATTTCCTTTGTTTACATGGTGCAAACCATTTATCAATTCATATAGTTCTAAGTATCCTTGGATCCCTGGGATGAAGCCTACTGGGTCATGAAGTATGATGTTTTCTATGATTTTTGCTGTCTCTTTACCATTATCATATTGAGGCTATTTTTGTCTTTCTGTATTAAAGTTATTGCCCTATAATTAATTCTCTTTTTAGTTAGCTCCTTGTCTGATTTTAGAATCATGTTAATGCTATTTAATGGGAATGAATTTCGCGTTTACAGCAAGTCTCTGACTTAGGGAGATTTGAGCTGCAAAGTTTCAGAGATACAAACAGACCTTTCATTATGAACATTTGTAGATGCAAGCAAATTGCATGAGTAGCCCACATGTCTGCCAGACATTGTCACAGTTGTGCTGCTGAGTGCTTACTGTACAGCATGATAGTAGTACTGTGCTACTTAATCAGAAGTCAGCATGTCTGGAAGTAAGAGGATTATCAGTGGTGATATGGAGGGGACTGCTAGGAAACACAAATCAATAACCATGGAAACAAATGTCAATATTATACTCACTTTGTGAGACTTACAAATGAATCTAGCTTATGAGTGTTCCCCCATAACAGAACTAATTCATAGGTCAGAGACTTACTTTACTACTTCCATTTAATTTTCATTAAAGAGTTTGAGAATATTGGCATTAGACTTCTCTGAAATTCTTATAAAACTCAGTGGTGAACTTACTGGGTGCTGGGTTTTTTGAATTGGTAGTTTTTAAAACTACTTTATCTGTTACCTGACCTGTCATGTTATTCAGGATTTTTTCCGTCTTCTTGGTCAGGTTTGGTAGTTCATATGTATCTAGGAATCTAACCATTTTTTCTGGATTCTTCGGTTTATTGAAATACAGTTTTTCAAAGAAGTTATTAATAATCTTGTGAATTTTAGCGCTATGTGCTGCGATTTTCCATTTCTAATGCATTCATTTGTATCTTATTTTTACTTTTTTTAATAAGATTCACGAAGGCTTTGTGAATTTTGTTTATTCTTATCAAGAACTCCCTTTTTGATTCATTAGTTCTATATATTGTTTTTTGTCTCAACTTAATGAAGTTCTGCTCTGATCTTTATAATATTTTCCCTTGTACTAACCTGAATTTGGATTATTCTTGTTTTTCTAGGACTCTGAGGTACATTATTAGGTTATTTATTTGGGCTTGCTTTTTTCCCCCTGATTTAGGCACTTTTGGCTATATAATTCCCTCTTAGGACCGTTGTTATGTCCCATAGGTTCTGGTATCTGATACTGACATTTTCATTTGTTTGTAGAAATTATCTATCTTCTTCTTTGATTTTTTCTGTAATGCATTGATTAGAGGGTGTTGTTTAATACCTATGTGTTTACATAATTCATGTGATTTTATTTGCGATTGATTTTTAGTTTACTTGCACTATGACCTGATAATATGCATGGGGTAATTTCAGTTCTTCTGTACTTAATTAAACCTGATTTATAGGTTAGTATGTAGTTTATTTTGAGAAAGTTTCATGTGCTGATGAGCAAGTGCATATCCTCTTGTTGGGTGGCACACTCTGTGGCTATCTATTAATTTCATTTGTTTGATAGTCTGGTCCAATTCTGATATTTGTTGAGTTTTTTTCTAGTTGTTCTGTTTGTGACGGTGAGATATTGAGGTCCTCACTCAAATTGTGTTGATGTTTATCTGATTTTCATGTCCATTACTACATGTTTTATGATGTTGAAGTGCTGTTATTGATGCACATGTATTCACAATTATTTTCTCTTCTTCTTGAATTGTTCCTTATC
The DNA here is from genome assembly GCA_004363535.1 of Dasyprocta punctata. Classification (NCBI taxonomy): domain Eukaryota; kingdom Metazoa; phylum Chordata; class Mammalia; order Rodentia; family Dasyproctidae; genus Dasyprocta; species Dasyprocta punctata. The sequence continues at coordinate 8,999 of RJWM01043768.1, read as the reverse complement.
CAATATGTAGTGACCTTATTTGCCTCTTCTGATCAGTTTTAGCTTGAAGTCCTCTTTCTTTCAACATTGAATAGACACTGTTGCTTGTTTTGATGATCCTGTTATTAGCAACACTGTTTTCCATACTTTGATTTTAGTCTATGTATTTCTTTTTGGATTTCTTGGGTTTCTTGTATAGAGCATACTGTTGGATTTCGGTTTTCAATCCAATCTGTACCTTCTGATTGAGGAGTTTAGAATTCTTACTGAAATGTATTGACTTATCCCTGTCATTGCATTATTTTCCTCTTGCTGATTCTTTTTTGCTTGTTTTTCTTAACCTCTTATTTTGCCTCATACATCCATTTCATTGGGGATTGCTGACTTCATTATTTCTTTGAAGAATATTCTTGAGAATTTTTGGAGCACCAATTTAGTGTTCATGAATTTCTTAACATGATGTTTGTTAAGAAAACACCTTATTTCTTTATCAGTTTTAACATTTTTGCAGGTTAAATTGCTCTGGTTTGGAAGTTGTTTCCTTTCAGTGAATGAATCATGTCACTTAAAGTTCTCCTGGCATTTATGGTTTTGTTAAGAAGCCTTCTGTGATCCTAGGTTTACCTTTATAAGTGATTTGCTACTTTTGCTTAGTAGTTTTTAAGATTATGTTATTATGTTGGACTTAATAGGTTTTTATTATAATTTGTCATGGAGAAATTAATTTGTAATCATTGCCATTTGCATTCTGTTCACCTCGTTCGTCTGTATGTTAAATTCTTTGCTGATATTTGGAAAGATTTCTGCTATAATTTCTGTAAACAGTATTTTTATGTCATGTGTGCTATTTTCTGATTTTTCACTAACTCAGTTAATGTTAGACTTCTTTGCATCATGTATGAACTTCTCAATCCATATTTCACGTTTACTTGTTTTTAAGGTATCTCTGAGCATATGGTCACCTACATCAGCCTTATCATCTAGGTCTAACATTCTATCCTCACATTGGTGATTTCTATAGCCAAACCTTCCACAGAATTTTTGTTTTCTAGATTTCTGTTTGATACCTTTCTAGGGCATGTAATTGCAAAATTAGTCATTTTTATGTTGCATAATTTTGTTTTGCTCAGATAGCTTTTACTTCATGTCTTCTAGTGTTTTATGATTGTTTTGTTTATTATGTTCATTATCTATTTAGTTATATAATCATTGGTCTTGTGAAGAAACATATTGATCTGCTTTTTTACTCGTCCTTTATAATTTCATATAAGTCAGATGTTTGGCTTTTGATTTCCTTTGTATTGATTCCTCTTGTATCAGCTTTGGGGAGTTGAACGCTTTTGGCAGGTATTTTGTTATCTTGTTTTCTCATGTTTTAATTACTTCTGTATGCATGTGTGCTGAGGTTTGCAGGTTGATTATAGAAGAAAGACCTTGTTGCTAGTGTGGACATCTCTTTAATTATTGTCTGACCCAAGGTCCAACTATTTCTATTTTTTTGTCAGTGTTGATACAGTATAATTGGCTCAGGATCCAGTGCTTTGGAAATGAACCATAGCATTTCGATGACACAAAGACAAACAAGATATTGGCATACAATGAAAACCAATTAATAGCAACTAATTCAGCAAAAAATAATAGAGTCAAATATATATATAGATACATATATATATATATATATAAGCTACCACTGTGTCACATTTAATCATAGAAAAGAAATCTTTCTATCAATTAGACAGAAAAACAAACCAAATGTTGACATAGTAAACATCTACTAAATGTAGCAACAATTACATTTATGATTGAAATGAATTCAAGAAAAGTTGGATAGAGTTAACTAACTATATAAAACTTAATAATAATACTAGTAAAAATGAAGTGGGTGGGGTGTAGGAAAATGAAAGAAATTTTGAAAAATAAAGAAAAGATGAGAGGAAGAGAAAAGTAAGATTAAGGATTCTACTAACAAGTAAAAATATTAATAGATAAAATTAACAGAAAACAACAAAGGAGAAAAATGAGCAAAAGGTGGAAAAAAGAAGAAGAAAAAACAAGAAGAAGGAAGAAAGAGTTTTAAAAACCCAGACCTCCAAAAATGAAGAAATAAAAAAGAAAAATAAATAAATGTAAAAAGCATTCTTTTGTGTTTTTGAATGAGTGGTTTTGAGATAGGAGACCATGGCGTGGCAAAAGCTGGCTTGGGAAGTAGGCATAACCTGTTATTTAAAGATACTGAAGATATGCACAGAATAGTTCTCAAAGTCATGCACATGTTCTTCTCAGGAAAACTTGAGCAGGCTTCCAATAGGATGGTCTAGGCCTGATGTCAGCCCGAGGTGTGCGATCTCAGCACTGCCTCTCAGGACCCGGATGTATAAGTTTTCATGTAGATTTGGACAATATGAAAGAAAGGCAGCCATGAAAAGAAAGGCTATCATAACTTTCCATGATAGCCTTCGCTGTGTTTCTCAGATGCAATGTGTACTTTTACCTTTGTTTTTTCCTTCTTTTTCTATTTGCTTGGCCCAAGCTTGTTCCACAGAGCTAGTTTCTCTCCCATTCTTCACTTTTACTTTCTCAAATAAACTTTGCCACTGGTTTTTGCTTGTTTAGTTCAATTTTTTGCTCAAAACAAGAAGAACCTGTAATGTAACTCCAGAAGGAGAAGTGAACAAACCCACACCCTGTAATGTTTACTTAGCGAGCCACTTTTTACAATCAAGCTAACCGATAACATTTTGATTCCAGGGTCTATAGTATTGGAATCCACCAGATATGGGGAAGGATAGTTTTCCTGCTGAGACCTATTTTATTTTCACACTCATCTTTTTGTGTGGGAATGCTGAATTCTGGCTTGCTTTCCCTGGGAGCATGGTCACTCAATGGATTCTGTCTTGCTTTCCCTAGGGGCATGGTCACTCAATGGTGTCTACTTTAAGAGTGCAGTAACTCTGTCAGCTCCCAGTTACCATGTCCTTCTCTGCATCCCACGTTACCGCTTTCTTCACCTAGCTTTACAGCCTGGAATAATGCCAGCACTTTTAGACCCAGCCCCCTCTGAAAGTCACACACAAGCAGCCTGACTTTTTATTAAAAAGTGTAGGACACCTGTGTCCTTCCCAACTTGAACTAAAACTTTTCATAATGATCTATATCTAGCCAATGCCTTCTTCTTGACTGTTGTGGCTGTCTCCCACTTAGGCACTGTGGTGATAGGACACCAGCAACTCTGATGTATGCTTGTTCTGTAGTTGTTCTGTAGCTCAGTCTTAACCAATTAATCTCTTTCCATACTGGCTCCTGATTAAACACTAAAATATGGTGGCTGCTACACTGGTTTTCTTATCCCACTTTAGCCTTCGATGCAGAAAGAGTCACTTTCAGAGCAAAACACTGCTGTTTGTGTAGTTTTTAATAGCCGTGGGCATTTTTAGGTGGTGTGCCTGGCCTATTCCATTTTTTCTCTCTGGTGCTATTGACTCAACTTGCCCATGTCAGCGGAGACAAGTCTCTCTCCAGGAACTTGGGCCAGCTTTCCAAACTGCTTAATTTTTTTCTCTACATAGCAATCCATTGCTCCAACTTCTCTGTAGTTTCTAGTTTTCCTATCAGATTCCTCCTTAATCTTAGAGATTTATTTTTTTTCCCGCTTCACCAAATTGTTCTTTTCCAGATACAGCATCTTGAGTCCTGATTTTGGAGAAGCTGTGTATTACTATTGGCCTCTACACCATCATTTTAATCCTCCTTTTATCTTCTTCAGTCTTTTACTGTAGAAAAGTTTGTGCTTTGGTAAGATCTGATTTATCAGTTTCCTTTTATGGATCTTATTTTAGATGTTGAGCTAGAAATTTCTTTGCCTAGTCCTGGATATCAAAAATACTTTTCCTGTGTTTTTTTTTTTTTAACCAGGAATCAAACTCATGACCTTACACTTGCCAGGCAGGCACCGTGCCATTGAGCTATATCCCTGGCCCAAATGATTTTTTTTTGGTAGGGGGAGTAGCCAGGAATCTAACTCAAGACCTCATGCTTGTCCAGCAGGCACTGTGCCACTGAGCTATATCCCTAACTTTCCTGTGGGTTTTTTGCTTCAAGTTTTACATTTTATATTTAAACCTATGATACAATTTGAGATGATTTTTGTATAAACACCTAAGGTTTAGTTTCAGGTCCTTTTTGTATATATGGATGCCCAATTTCTCTAACACTATTTAATGAGGACATTATCCTTTCTCCTTGAATTGTTTTTACACCATTGTCAAAAAATCAGTTGATTATGTTTTGCCAATCTCTTTTTTGGGGGATTTAGGTCTTTTCTACTGGTTTATATGTCTATCTCACCAGCAATATACTACATTGTCTTGTTTCTGGATAGAATGGGTAGAATAATTCTGAATAATGGATAGAATAATTCCTCTTAATTTATTCTTTTCCAACAAATTTAAGGTATTTATTGCCTATAGTTTTTCATGTAAAGTTTTGAATAATCTTATATATAACTTATAAGATTATTGTGCACAGACATACACATTCTCACACTTAAAAAGCTTGTTGAAATTTTTATAGCATTTGCATTAAATTAGTAAACCAGTTGGATGATATTTTCCATGCTGAGCCTTCCAAGAAATTAATATAGCTCTTCTCTCCATATATTTAGGTTGTCTTTTAGTTCTTTTTAAGGATCTTATTACTTTCAGGTTACCAATACTGTATATTTTTTGTTAGATTTATTCCCCTGCATTTCATTTTCCTTGCTGCAAATTTAAGAAATTTTGTATGTTTTAAATTGTTTCTACAGTTTTCAGCTGTAAACAGGACATTCTCTAAATTAGACCATATATTAGTCATAGAACATGCTTAAGTAAATGCAAAAGAACTCAGATTATCCCGTGTATATTATTTGATCATAGTGCAATGAAATTGGAAGTTAATGACAAAAGAAACCACAAAAAATTCATAAACACATGGAAATGAAATAACACCCTCCTGAACAACCTGAATAACCAACAAGTCACAGATGTAATTAGAGAAGAAATTAAACAATATCTGCAATTAAACAAAAATGCAGATACAACATACCAAAACCTGTGGTATGAAATAAAAGCAATCCTAAAAGAGAAATGTATAGTGATTAATTCTCACATCAGGAAAACAGGACAAGAATAAATAAATAACCTAATGCTGCACATCAAACTTCTAGGAAAAAAAGAGCCAGTCAAGCCCAAAGCCCACAAAAGGGAGGAAATTACAAAGAAAACAGCCAAAATTAATGCAATTGAGATCAAGAAAACAATAAAAAGAAATAAAGAATCAAAGAGTTGGTTCTTTGAAAGAACAAATAAAATTGATAAATGTCTAGCCAACCTTACCAAAAAAAGGAAAGAAAAAACTCAAATTCATGTAATAACAATTGAAAAGGGTGAAATCACAACAGATCCTGTGGAAGTTCAGAAGATTATCAATACGTACTTTAAAAATTTTTACTCACATAGGTTAGAAAACACAGAAGAAATGGACAGATTTCTAGATACATATTAACTATCACCAAAGATGAATCAAGAACACATAAATTTTTGAGTTACTTAATGTCAGTTAATGAAATTGAAAATATAATTAAAAACTTATCAACAAACAATAGTCCAGGTTCTGATGGATTCACTGCTAAATTCTATAAGAAATTTAAGAGAAGATTTAGCACCAATAGTCCTGACACTCTTTAATGAAATTGAAAGGGAAGCAATTTTCCCTAACTCATTCCTGGAGGCAAACATTACTCTGATACCAAAACCAGAGAAAGACAAACCGAAAAAGAGAACTACAGGCCGATCTCCCTAATGAACACAGATGCAAAAAATTTTCAACAAAATACTGGCAAACAAAATTCAGCAAATCATCAAGAAGATTATACACCATGACCAAAGAATGCACCATTCCAGCAATGCAGGAATGGTTCAACATACACAAATCAATAAATGTAATGCATCGTATCAGCATAGCAAAAGACAAAAATCCCATGATCATCTCAAAAGATGGAGAAAAATCTTTTAATAAAGCCCAACACTCATTCATGATAAAAATCCTACAGAAATTTGAAACAGGAAGTCTTTACCACAATCTGATAAGTGCCATCTATGACAAACCAACAGCCACCATCATGCTAAATTGTAAAAAAATTGAAAGCTTTCACCCTAAAATCAGGAAAAAGACAAGGATGTCCACAGCCACCACTCTTATTCAATATACTACTGGAAACATTAGCCAGAGCAATTAGAGAAGAGATAGAAATAAAAGGAATAAGTATAGGCAAGGAAGAATTTAAAATATCATTATTTGAGGATGACATGGTACTCTACATAGAAGACACTAAAAACTCCACCAAAAGATATCTAGAATTAATAATCAAATTCAGTATCATAGCTGTATGCAAAGTCAACATTCAAAAATCAGTAGCATTCCAGTACACAGACAACAAAGTCACTGAGAGAGAAATTAGGGGAACCACACCTTCACAATAGCATACAAAAAATGAAATATTTAGGAATCAATCTAACAGAGGAAGTAAAAGATCTATACATTGAATATTACAGTACTTTGAAAAAGGGGATCAAAGAGGATATCAGAAAATCGAATGATATCCCTTCCTCTGGGAGGGAAAGAACCAACATAGTGAAAATGGTCATGCTCCCAAAACTATTATACAGATTTAATGCAATTTCAATCAAAATACCATTAGAATACCTCACAGATCTAGAGGTATCTAAAATTCATCTGGAAACAGAAGAAACCTAGACTAGCAGTGGCAATACTGGGTAAAAAAGGCAAGACAGGAGACATCACAACACCTGACTTGAAAATATACTACAAAGATACTGTGATAAAATCAACATGGTACTGGCAAAAAAAAAAAAAAAAAAAAAAAAAAAAAAAAAAAAAAAAAAAAAAAAAAAAAAAAAAAAAAAAAAAAAAAAAAAAAAGACCTGAGTATCAATAGAACAGATTAGAGGATGTAGACACAACTACAAACACACAGAGACATCTTATATTTGACAAAGGGGACAAACATATTCAGTGGAAGAAAGATAGCGTCAGTAAATGTTGCTGGAAAAACTGGTTCTCTACATGCCGAACAGTAAAAGTAGGACTATGCCTATCATCGTGCACTAAACTAGAGTCAAAATGTATCAAAGATCTAAATATTAAAGCAGAAATCCTAAATCTACTGCAAGAAAATGTAGTTAGAAATCTTGAAGACGTAGGATTAGGCAGGGATTTCATGAAAAAAACCCAAACTGCACGGGAATCAATTTATAGAATCAACAAGTGGGATCTCATCTTATTAAAAAGGTTTTGCACATCAAAAGAAAACAACAATGGAATGAAAAAAAACCCCACAGAATGGGAAAAAATTTTAGCCAAGTGTCCCTCAGACAAAGGACTTTTATCTAGAACATATAAAGAATCAAAAAAGTCAGATCCCTCTCCAAATTCAAACACCAAATCTAAAAACGGGCATCTGAGATGAATAGACACTTCTCAAATGAAGAAATACAAATGGCAAATAGATTTACAAAAAAATTTTCGACATCATTGGTCATCTGAGAAATGCAAATAAAAATCACTCAGATTCCATATCACCCCAGAAAGAAAGGCTATCATAAAGACACCTACCAATAACAATTGCTGGGGGAGCTGTGGTGAAAAGGAACTTTCTCCACTGGGTGGGAGTGTAAACTGTTATTCCCCCTGCGGAAATCAGTGTGGAGATTCCTCAAAAAACTAGGATTGTAGGTCCCATTTTACCCAGCTATTCCCCTTCTGAGTCTTTTCTCAGACAAATTAAAAACGTCTTACCACAGAGTTATTTCTGCACCCATGTTTATAGCCACACAATTTGTAATAGCTAAACAACCCAGATGCCCACCTACTTAGAAATGAGAAAAAAATGTGTGGTATTTTTATACAATGGAATACTCCTCAAGTATAAGAAGAATAAACTCAAGGTTTCTACAGGTAAATGGGTGCAACTTGAGACCATACTAATAAGTGAAATAAATCAATCTTGCATGTGCAAACATCATATTTTCTCTGTAGTGTAAGAAACTGAAACAGTAAATAAGATCCAAAATGTACAATAGATATTGTGAAGTGGAAGGAAGCTTGTCAAAAGGAAGGAGATACTGGGATGGCAGAAAGGGGGAAACAAGGAAGGGAAAAGGAAAAAAATATATATATATACACATATATACAAAAGTGTTAAGATAGTTGCACTACTAATTGATACTAGTTAATTGAAAAGAAAGCTGTGTGCCTATATTGTTTAATCAATTATTCATGCCTATAGCTTTTAATAGGAGCAACTACTTTGAAAATAACAATGCACAATGTCCTAACAATTGTTACTGTCCTACAATCTTATTTTGAAAATTTGTACCTTTGTTTTTATTGTTTTTCTTTAAAATAATAAAGATTAATGATTTATATCTTTTTATAGTCTCCTTAATTGGTGTTGATAACAGAGTACGAGACACATAGAATGAATTGGAAAGTGTTTTCACTTCTATTTTTTGAAATAGATTTTACTAAATAGGTACTAATCCTTTTTTAAAAGGTTGATTCAATTGCTTCATGGGAGAGTCTGGACTTGGAGATTTCATTTTCAGAATTCTGTTAATCACGGGTGCAGTTTCTCTAAAGGTTTTAAGGCTATTTGGAGTACCTCTTTCATCTTGGTTAAGATTGATATTTTGTGCTTTTGGTTTGTTTTATATTTTCTAATGTTTCACCTGCATGAGTGAAAATTTGTTCGTGCTATGCTCTTTGTATAGGATATGCTATGTACCCCCAAGTCCTCATACTTTTGATGGGGCTGAGTCTGATGCTTGTGATCAGTTTGTTGTCTAGCACCAGGATTAATGACGTGACTGCTACACCCGCCCAGGGGTGGAGCTGAGATACAGTATAAGGGAAGGCGGGTCTTCCTCTTGCTTGCTTCCCGGCTTCTGCCCTCTCTCTCGCCA
>RJWM01043767.1:0-13642 GCA_004363535.1 Dasyprocta punctata | reverse complement strand
GACTGTAATAAATGTGTAGTTCATCTCACTCAGCTTTGCCTACTATTATTTATCTTTCATGATCAAATTTAAATGCCACTCATTCAACTTTCCCTGACTTAGTCAGCACGTTCTTTATGCGAGTATCTCACTTGGTATATATCTATCATAGAGCACTTTCAGTACTTCATTGTGATTGTTTGCTTACACATTTATTGATCCAAGAAGAGCAAGCTCTTGAGGCAGAGATAATGTCTTACGAATGTTGTACTCCTCACAACTAGATCTGGGTCAAGCACATGGTAGAGCTCACCCATAAATATCTTGGTCATGAATAAATAATCTAAGGCTAGAAAATTATTTTCAGTATGTGATCAAATCATTTATTGAATGTATATAACTTATCAGACCTCTTGCTAAGAATTGGGAAAGCAATTATGAACTAGATAACTGTAATCTCAAGTTCCACCAAATTTACTTAAATGTTCAGATTCTCATAAAAAGACACATGTCAAGAGTCACTCATTACAAGATAGCTTAAGTAGATTTATAGAAATGATAGGTCAGAAGCAAAGCTGAAACAAATTTGATTCTGTGCTATAATCTTTTCCTCTGCCCATAAAACCACCAAAGTACCATATAAACAAACTGTATATCCACTGAACCTGAGGGAATCCTGAAATCACTAGAATGATTTTATCTCCTAACTTGGGTTGTAGTTACAGCGGTATCTATCTTGTGATAATCCATTGTTATAATTCATCAAGCTGTTTATTTGGTTTATAGTTTTTTTGTGTCTGTGATATCTTTTACAAGAAATGTAAAAGAAGACTGAAGAAAAACAAAACAAATAGAAAGGGGTCAATAATGTTAAACATTCGAGAAAGGACACATAATAAGAGAAGTAAAAACAAAGGTGGGAGGTGTTTCTAACCAGTTTCATCCTTGAGGCTCAACATCACATCAGAGTGAACTGAAATCTGCGATCTGAAGCACAACTTACCTCAGGCTACACAAGTTCCTAAAGAGGAGGGAAAATTGCCTTAGACCACATTTGAGCATCTGATAACTGAAAAGTACAAAGCAATTTATCTATGAGACCAAGAACCCAGCAAGAGAGGAAGCCCAGAATTGTAGGTGGGGTGACTTTTACTTTAATTGTGTTGGCTTTCTAACTTTGTTGTGTAGGAACAGTGGAGAGAGAAGTTTCTTCCTCAGAGTAATTGGGTTAGTCCTTCTTCTGAGTATTCAGAAGATGGGATCATTTTCTTTCTAAACTACAACTTGGACTTGCCGCGTTTGCTTTGCTAAGTCTTGTGCTTCATAGCATTCAAGCAATTTGGCAATAATTATAAGCAAGGTTATATGAATGTGATGGTGGCTAGTAAAGAAAGAGGTTTGGAAAGAGCTTGCTCAAAAAGAGAATTGAGTGCAAGGTCCTGAGTTCAGTCTCTGAGAGAGAGACAAAGAGAGAGTAAGAGAGAGAGAGAGAGAGAATTGAAAGGAGAAATGACAGACGGTTCATAAGCAAAAGTTTACAGAGAATGTGGGGAATACAAAATAGATAAATATTTGTCCAAAGAAAAGAAAGAAGGAATGGAAGAAGAAAAAATGGAGACAGGGAGGAAGAAAGAAGAAAGAAAGGAAAGAAGAAAATAAGGAAGGGAAAAGAGAGAGGGATGGAGGAAAGAAAAGAGGAAGAAAAGACAGGAAGGAGGGAAGAAGAAAAAAAGAAGCAAGGAAGGAAGAAAGAAGGGAGTGAAGGAAGAAAGAGAAGAAGAGACAACAGTGTAAAGCTGGTTCCTCTGTGAGTATATAGTTGTTGACAAGCCAGCTCTACAGAATAATACAGATTTGTGTTCAAATTCTACCTTTTTCATTTCTTAGATTTTTCCTAGGAAAAATCAGTTAATTTCTCTTATCCTTAGTTTCCTTCTCCAAGCTGCATACAGTTCTGGTAGTTTGTTGTATATTTATTGATATTAATGTTTATGTTAATATTGTTAATATTTACAATGCTTATTCCAGTATATTTAAGACATGTCAGTTTCTTTTTCTTTATTTTTCCCTAACTCTACAAGTTAACAAGGCCTAACTAATACTTGCTAATAATAAAAAGTGAATAAAAGTTGATTATATTTACAGTAGTCAATAAGTGTGTTCCTAGTAAGTACTCAAGTCATTCAAAGGCATAAAAGAGGGACAGAAATTCAATACAATAAGTATATCTCACCTCTAAATTAAATTTAACCAGATGTACCAGCTACTTCTCTGAAATTCTCCTAGGATAAAACTTCCATGACTGGTTGGCATTTATTGAATCTATTTCGTTTATCTTATGGGTAAGAAAACTAGGCATCAGAGAGGTGTTTGAGGCCTTCATAGTGAGTAGCACTGAGTCTCAGAAACATCCACTCCAAGTGTAAAACATTCTATATATTCTCTATTGCAAATAAAGCTAAAATGATATGATACTTGTGGGGGCTGAGGTAGACCTTCAGCACACTGGTTTCAGTTTCCCTGAATATTTACTCAGAAGTGGGACACTTGGAGCGTGGGAAACAGCAGCGAAAACACATAATAAGTTGGCAATAAACCAAAAGGCTTCTGCACACCAAAAGAAAAAGTTAACAAAGTGAACAGATAACCTCAAGAATGGGAGAAAATATTTGTAAATCATGCACTTGAGAAGGGATTAATATCAAAAATATGTTACAAACTAAATTCAGTAGCAGGAAAACAAGTAACCTGATTAAAATAGGCCAAGAACCTAAACAGACATTTCTTAAACAAAAGTTAACTTTGCCAGTAAATTACATATTAAACATTCACATACCCATGCTGCCCTTAAAGAAAGTGTGGCATGTGAAAGAAACTTGGCAAATGTTTACTCCTCTTTTCAAAAACTGGAAAGTGTTTGTACCAGAATTATGAAAAGAAATTCTAAGGTATCTATGAGCTTAAGACAAGGTAGAAAAAGATTTTCCTTTGTGCCTCCAAGGGGAAAAAATGTGTTTTTCTACCACTAAGAAAAAAAATCAGCTTCACTCACATGCAGGTGTGGTGCTCAGAAACAAGTAACTATGTAAGATTTAGGGCAACTTACAAGAGTGCTTGGACCCTCTGACACTTTTCTGGTATTCATTATGAAAAGGCAGAGAAAGTAACTTTGGTACAGAGTCATTTTTAAGACTTTGAAAAATATAAATGAGTAGCTGGTACTTTTTCTATGATGCATGTTGCTAGTGAAAACAATTATTTGCAATGTGGTGAAAAAGATGATGATGACCACATGTTATGAATGGAATGTTCAAGACCCAGTATATAGTCTTTCCTTTTGGGTATTTTTCCATGAAATTTTCTGGAATATGAGATGTGCTTTCCTGAAAGAATTGGCAAATTCTAGCAAAGCATAGAACAGAGAACGGTGAAATAATGTATCAGATGTATGAAGACAGGCGCACAATTCTAACATGGGAAAATAAAAGAAGGAAGAGAAGAAAGATCCTGCACACATTTGATTTGAATCAGCTTGATTTTCAGATACAGCATTGAATCGCCCTACATAAGAAGGACAAAGACAGAGGGACTAGAATTTGATTATTATTCTCTGAGGTTTTTATAAGACTCAAACTCAGTGACCTGTCCCATTTTTGTCTTTAATATATAAGCATTAAATACGTCTCAAAAACTATAACATTTTCTTTCATTTACATTGGTCATATAAAGATACCAAACTTCCTAAGATTAAAGGAAAACATAGGTTAAACATAGAGGGTTCACAAGTTAACAGATTCTTGACAGTGAATTAGTGCTAAATGGGATAGGTATTACCCTTGAAGGCTGATGCAGTTATTACTGTCAGTATTTCAATAAACTGATGAACAAAGGGGCCCAGGTTTAAAACAAAATGCAGCCTTATTCTGAGAGGCAATGGATTAGAGGACACTATCAATTACCTACTTCTGTCATATTTTTCATGGATTTCAGTCTTCTCATATTTTTGAGATGGTTAAATGAGTACTACTCACAATGTGTCCTCAAGCAGAAAGTCTTTTGGAAGTGAAATGTTTATTAAATTAACTAAGCAATATCACCAAATTTGAACTCTCTTCCATCCTATAAATTTTTTGTATGGATAATCAGGACAAGATATGCAAAGTTACCAGAGACACTTACTACAAGAAGATGAAGCAACCCCAAGTTATCCGAGAGGAGTTTCCACATTTACAGGAGTTTGCTGACATAAACAAAACTGAACAAGCTTAAGGCAATAAATAAACTGATTAACAAAGAATATTATAGGAGAAATAAAATCCATACAAAAGAAACTTGACCCTTGCTAAAATTGTACAAGTAAAGGTTAGGCATACCGCATTTGCTTCTCCCAAAATAATGAAAGAAAAATGATGAGTGAAATCATTGATGAGATTGAATTATATGAAAAAACAATTAATTGACCCCATAATAAATAATATAAATAATGTAGGTATACATTATATCTTATTTTCTGAATCACAGGAGTAGGAATAATTTCATATAATGGAAACATACATAACCCCTCATCCCTGAGAATCAGAAAAAATAATCATATCCATACCTTCCAAACATAATCAAATAAACAAGTATTCATATATGAGGAAGGTACTCTCAATTTTGTAATACTTTCAGGAGAAGCCATAACCCATCAGATTTTGTGTAAAATCTGAGCTTTTGTTGTATTGCTTGGTCAACATAGTGTTTAAAAGAAAATAAAACCCCCAAAACATGAGTCAGCATTTAAAACAGTAGTTTTCATGTAAAATGCTGGGGTTTAATCACTCTTGAAACGGGTCTAAAACTTCTGAGCCCCAGTTCCCAAGGGGAGCATGTGACTGAAATAGAAACTTTTTGATAAAGAATGAACGTCACAGACATCACTCCATCGTGGAACATACTTTATCCCTATAAGTATTTGTGTTTAGAAACCCTCACCTAAGCCCTGAAGAGGTCATGGCACCATGAGCCATTCTGGGCTAATTGGAGATAACTCTTTTTTTTTCCCAGAAGATTGGCTTGGCAAACTGTTGAAACATGCACATGTTCAGACCTCTACTCTTCTTGGTCACAGCAACTGAATTCATGATATTGTTGGATGGATCAAAGATACACTATATGAAAGCATGAAACATAGTGTTTGACTCATAGTAGATGTCTGAGAAAAGAGAGCCATGGTTATGACATTAATTGAGAAACTGTGTCCATTGATAGTTACATGTAAATGGAGAAAGGAAGAGAAGACATCTACTTGTGAATGGATGATAGAACAGTGCTGCTCTGCTTTTATATCTGTGTCATGCTAACATTAGAGATGACCACAAAATGTCACCACCTGGTAGCCGTCTGGTCAGTCAAGGACCAATCCTCAGACTGACTGTGGGCAAAGTAGAAAAACAAAACAAAACAAAGAAAAACATTTCCACCTTTCCTCATTGGTACACATTTAAATTAGTTGCTGTCTCCAGAGAAACAGCTCATTGTTAATGCTGAGGTAGTTCAAGTTAATAAACAACATATCAAACATTTGCATTTTCTTTTTTCTTTGTTTGTTTGTTTGTTTTTGCAGCATCGGGGATTGAACTCACAACTTTGTACCTGTCAGACAGGCACTTAAGTCACTGAGCCAAACACCTGGCCCTGGTTTTCTGAGACAGGGTCGCACTGCATAGCTGAGACCGGCCTTGCGCTCACGTTGTAGCCCAAGCTGGCCTCAAACTCACAATGCTCCTCCTACCTCAGTCTCCCAAGTGCTGGGATTAAAGGCGTGCACCACCACGCCTGGCTGCATTCTCTTTTTAGTTAGTTAGGTGCCTTAACATATATTTTATCATTCACATATGGTTTATGAGAATTTAACCTATTAAAAAAAACCTTCTGGTTCTCAGCAATTTCCTACTACAATGATAATGTTAACAACTACCATCATTTTTAAATAGAAGCTTCATGACCTACTTTCATTTAGAAAAAGAATAAAAATTATGAAAGATAGAATTTATAAATTAGAGTTATAAGTAAAATTTAAGACTCAGAATTTGTAAACCTTGTGATGGCAGGACTTTAGAGTTCTGATTTATAAAATAAATAGTTTATATCTCAAGTGTAAAATAAGATTTGTAAAATCAAATCATTTTATTTCATATTTACTGTGTGATTTGTAACCCTGTCTATTTGTATATTTTTTCTTGTGCAGTGGACATAAATTTTAGAAATTGCAGGATTTCTTTGTGTGTTTCATAATCAAACATACATTTTTTTAAAAAATGTGACTTACTATGGTTCCCAAAGAATACTTATAAAACCTAGGCTGGTTTTTCCATTCAATTGGGAAAGACTTTTATATAATATGTGTCTTATCTAGTCTGGGTTGCTTAAAGTATGACTTTATAAATAAGAAAAATAATAATATTTCTTTGACCTGCATCAGTTTATATGTCTGAATCTTGTCTAGGAGTATAACATGAGTACAATATGCCCATCTATAAAAACCTTCAGACGTTGCTTTCCCCCATTTCATAGGTGACACTTTTTGTACCTTTTAGAGTTTCCAAGAGAAAAAAGTAATTGCTTTTGTTGTTGTTGTTGTTGTTGCTGTTGTTGTTTTTTTAAATTATTTTATAAGATTATCTAGCTGGATGGAAATTAGATAGTCAAGTATCCTGAGATCCAGTTTCATTTTGTAATCCTGCCCCACATTAGCTATGTAGCTTTAGTTCTTCCAAAGCCAGCACCCCTTACTTATCTTCATCTCTGCCCTTAGAGTGCTGGTTTATTGAATTTTCAATGACACTTTCAAGGTTACTCATGTAGTAGTCAGTAATTCTGTGATCTAGACAAGAGTCTCACAATAACTTGTTCTTTCTAGAGTTGCTTCAGTTGTTCAAATGATTTGAGAATGCTCAATAGCAGGAATCATGTAACATGCTTCCTTCATGATCTGTTGTGGGCATAGCAAAACATTCTATGACTTAGCTATTTATTGCCATCAATTTACCCAGCTAGTCTGCATTTATCTTTTCTCCCACACATCTGTTCTCCTATTCATCTCTCATCCAGTTATGATCAGCAAAGATCAATAGAACAATAAGAACCTATAAGGTATTCACAGGGCTTTCTTGGAGGTGTGTATGAATAAGAAATAAGCTTACATGAGCTACACTTCATACCCTTATAGAAAATGAGAGAAACTATGTAGTTTTCTAGTGAAGGTTGTAGAACCACACATATCTGAGCTCAAGATCCAACTCAAGTCCAGTCTTATCAAAGTAAGATGGCACTAATGATGTCTGATATTGCTTCCATCTAAATCTTCCTTGTGAAAGGGATTCCATCTCCCTCCAAGCCCAGAGCCTTGCCTTGCACTGTGGGGAGCCCAAGCTTGCTGCAGAGGGGATGCTCTAGGGTAGAGCCTCAATCTCAAGACTCTGGGGCTCCAACTTTTAAAAAAAGCAATTATTTAAATGAATGTGTCCCCCCTTCTCTAAAATAGAAGACTCAGCATCATCATTTTCACTAGCTGTTTATCTCCATATGACATTAGTTTCTCCAGTTATTCCTATTGCTGGAGACATTATCTTCTGTGGCACAGCTCTAGTTTCCCCTCTTCTGAATTACTGCCACAGTATCCTGATTGCTTATTATATCTAGTAACAATCTGTTGCTACTTTTTAATACAAAGTAACTTTTAAAAATCTTGGATCTCCCTTTCATGTAGTCTTGCAGTTTAAAATACTATACCAAATTTTCATTTATTAGTGAAACAAAGGGAATGAAATTTAGAGAAAAAAATGTGTGTCAGTCATTTTACTAGGCAACTTCTGTAGAATATCACTGAATCTTGATAAAAAAGATTCATAATAGATATTATCAGTTCCCTTTTGTAGTATAGGCAAAAAGGTGAGGTTATTCATGGACACAGTCCTTGGTCCTGATTTCTATCTTCTGGCACTAAAGTCTAGGTTTATTTTAAAATATATCATTCCAGTCTTTATTGATCAAAGATTAAGAAAAAATTGTTGATCAGTGATTCTGGTATACATGTGACAACCAATATTTTCTAATTAAAACCTTTGCAGAACTTCCTGTGCTAGGGATATAGTTTGGTTAGATGAATTTAGACCACTTTCTTAACATGTATGTAGTTTTGTGTTTGACCCCCAGCAGCAGCCAAAAAAATCCAACCTGATAAATAAGTAACTAAAATCTTTAGAAATTTTACTTTAGACACACTTAATATCAGCTAGATTTTTTGGATATAATGATGATACCTTGATAATAAAAATGATAGTGCTTTTTTGTTACCTGTTTTCAAATTATAACCACAGAGAACTAGAAATTTGAACTGAACCATCCCACATATCTTACAAAGGTTGTATCTGTTATCAAGTCTTACACTCAATATATCTCCACGGTTTTATTCTGCCAAAGTGAGCTATCATCAACCCCACACACATCACCTCCTTTACAAATGAAATTAATTCATTAAGACCTCACAACTCTGATAATCAGTAAATTCTATTTCCTCTCCTTGGTAACGAGAAAATTTAAACTCAGAAATTCAGTAACTTTCCCAGGTCACGCAACCAGTAAGTGTATTTTAAATCTAGTCCAGTACAAGAGTAAGTTTCCTCTTACAAGTTCTCATTCTGCCTTTGAAGCCCCATGGCCATCTAAGGTTCCCTAAATGTTTCCCTTTCCCTGTGTCCAGCATGAACCAGCCTCTCACCTTAATGAGTCAAACAAATTACTCCTAACTCTCCCTGTGATTGTGCCTTATTTCTTCCCTTTAGAACGTTTCCCTGATAACAGCAAGAAGCCAATAATTTTTCCCTGAAAATTAACTATAGAGAACAATTTACACTCATTATCTTCTCTAATAGTATAGTTCTTTCTGCCAGCTATCTATCTCCATTTGTTAAAGAAGGAAATTTGGGAAATTAGGATAAGTTAAATGATTTGCCTTGAATGAAAAGAGCACAGAACGTGGGTTTGCTTTCATCTCTGTCTGATCTCTTAGACCATTATCTTAAATGCCATCCTATTTTCTTACAAGGGAAAAACCAAAATCTGAATAAAAAATGGGACATAACAGAAATAGTGTGGTTTTTAGTATTATCATGTATTTTCTATGGAAATGATATGTTTCCCAACAGGGCAAATTCAGTGCTGGTACAAAGAATCTTAGTCATCACAATGGTTTGCAGTTTTCCAGTACATTCTGAGTATATAAACACAGAGACCATATATCTATGGCATTAAACTGTCATTCAGAGGTGTGGGTGATTGAGAAAAATAATGACTAAAAAGACTCCTGGGAAAGGAGTGATAGTTTAAAAAAGGAGGTTGAGAAGAAATAATGTGTTCCATAAATGCAGGTTCATGTTTTAGCTGCCAAATAATTCGTTTCAGTGTTTCTCACACAATACTAGACAACAAAATGAACTCTAGGGGTCAGAAGTGATTTCAAAGAATGTATTTAAACTTTGCCGTTAGATTGTTTATTATAATAATCTTTAATAAAAATTAAAGGCATAACACTAAAATATTTCCCAGTACAGAGAATTTTGTGAGTGACTAAAACTAAATTCTGGGTATGCATGTTTTGGTGATAAACCTTGATTCCTGCACAGAACAATACATGACAGGAGAAATTATATGACCTTTGGTTAATTGAATCATATATTTGTTGTTTTAGTCAGATTTTCAGCAAGAAGAGAGTTTAGGGTCAACATCTGGTGAGATTATTTGCATCCAGATACCTCTTTTGCTAACACAGGAATGGTATTCTAGTTCCTGGTTGACATTGCTAACACATTTATTAAGCACTTATAAACTTCTACTATATTGTGTGAAACACCAGCCAGAATATTAGAAACATGGCATCAGAGCAGGAGAGCATGGATCCTGCTGTCAACAAACTTATAGTCAGTCAGGCTGCACTTTTTAATCCTCACACTCTGGAAGACTGAGGCAGGAAAATCACATGTTTGAGTACAACCTGGGCAACTTACCAAATTAGCAAGACTGCTCTCAAAAATTTAAGAAAAATAAATTTAAAATGACTGGGGATGTAGCTCAGTGTGGAAGTCCTGAGTTGAATGGCCAGTAGTAAACAACAAACAAAAAAAAAAGAAAGAAAGAAAGAAAGAAAGAAAGAAAGAAAGAAAGAAAGAAAGAAAATCTCATGGTCTGTCAATTTTTTTGCATGTAAATTTTATTGATGGAGCTCAGTAATGACACTTTCAAATATACTGTTGTATTTGCCCCAGAAGAAATTTCCATGCCTAAGTTTTTCCCTGCCTTAATTATTTTGTAACATTACAGACATGATTTAAAAATAATTTCTACAGGAAACATTGCCTGAATCCTTCCTGCCAAGACTGAGGTGGTTGTACCTGCAAATCTTCCCGTAACATGTATCCTATATGTATGCATTTGTTCAGTATTGATTTCTATAGGTCATAAGGACAGAACTTACTCTTATTTGGGAATTAACACAGTGACTAGTTTATATTGGGAATTAAATGAGCACTTGGAAGTTGTGCTGTTGGTTGGTTGACAGCAAACTGTAATCAGTTCAATGAGCTCATTGTGAGCCCTGGTGTGCATCAAGCTCTGTGTTAGACAAACCAGATACGAAGCAGAACCCTGGCATTTTATTCCCAAGGACTTTACGGATTAGCTGGGATTAGAGCCAGATACAAAAAGGAAAAGATAATTTCTCACTCAGAAAATGAACTATCTAGGTAATAATTCACAATTCACAAAGATTTTCATAGCCAAAATCATATCTGGGTCAAATAATAAGCTGTTAAACAATTCAATTAATGATTGATATCCATTTTCCAAATAAATAATGTGATGCTGAGGGAGGCTACCTGTCCTGCCCCAGTCATACGGAGGAGAGACAGTACGTGAGGATCAGCGTGTTCTGTCTAGCTCAGTAATTCACCCAGGAAATGTCTTGACTCAAAGCCAAGAAGTAAAGCCTACTGTGCAGGTGAGAGTATTTTTGAATCTGGCGAGAAACTGTATCTATCGCTGGATTTGTGGAGTTCTCCTGCATGAAAGACATTCATTTTAAGTGTGTCCTAGAATGTCAACAGGTAGTATATAATTGATCAAGTATTTTGGGAGTAAAGTGACTAAAAATCATCCTAAAAGAAGGCTTAGCATCAGAGAATTATTGTCCTTTGGCTTCCCTTGACAAGGGGTATAAATCAGCAAGTGGATGTGTCCGTCTTGCTTGGGGAAATTGCAGCTTTATAAATAAAAACACTAATCCGTGCTGCTACTGCCCAGCTTTGCTGCCAGCTCAAGATTTAAGTTTCTCACCCATCAGCCCTGGTTAAGTTTCCTATTGCTAGGTGCTGACTGTCTCTTATTCTTTTAAATAAAATTTTGACTTACAATAAAAAATAAATACATACTCATTTAGAACATCTGAAAAGCATAGACTAATATGAGCAAAAATAAAATCATTCATAATTTGGCTAACCAGAGGCAAATCCCATACATATTTTGGAATATGTCTTCCAATTTGTTTTGCTTATATCTTTTCTTTCATAATGGAATACATATATACACACACATATATGTGTGTGTCTTATTTTTTCTACTCAATATCTACTTAACAATAGATCATGTCATTTAATTTGCTATTATATACTTTTCTTACACCAAATGTGCTGGTATTATATTTCATAATATGTGAAATAACTGTATAATCAATGTTATTTTGTTGATTAACACAGTGAAGGGAATTTGAGTGGTCAGAGCTCCTTTTTATCCTTGGTTTAGCTCTTCTGTTCTTTCTAGAAAACAAATATGGTTCATTTTCTATGCACAGAAATATGTTAGGCATTGGGAATGGAATGAAAATTAACTGAAACATGTTTGGGTTCTTATGGAGTTCACCAGCCTGTGCCCAGCATCTAGTGTGGAAAGGTCAAAAGAGACACAGAGTGGATTCTTAAGCAATGCAAAGAGGAGGACACAACGCAAATGTGCAGTTAGTGATACAGCTTCCTAGAGTAAGTGAAATTGAAGGATAAGAACTAAGGCAAAAAAAAGACAGGAAACACTAGTTTAGACAGTTAGAATGGCATGAGAGAAGTTCCTTTGGGGATCTGAAAGATATTTATTATGACTGGAAGCTAGAATTCAGGTGAGAAGTAAGAGTGATGAGATAAAAGTATTAACAGGCACAAACTCAAAAAGGAGAAGTTTAAGATTTTATTTGGGATATTGAACTTCACTTAGAGAGAAATTTAGAATTACTTAGGTATTTTAGTCAGGAAAATGATACCATGAGATTTCTGTAAAGTAAGGCTTCCAGAAGCCAAATTCCTGAGGAAAAGGTGGAGTCCTTTACTCTCCTGAAATAAATTGTAACATCATTTTTCAAAAGGGTTATCTGTTTCAAATTCGTGTTAGTGTATGTATACAATCCATAATACTTGCATTCATATAGGGCAATTGGTACATATACGTAATGTTTGTTGATTATTTTCAATCCCTTTACCCTTCACTTTCCAATTCATCTTGATCCCCTTCCCCATAACAAAAAAAAAAAAATCTTCCTCTTTGTTGCCTGCCATCTCTTCATTTTGCTCTTTTATCTTCTTATATTTTAGATTTCTCGTATAAGAGAAATCATGAAATATTTAACTTTCTGTGTCTGATTTACGTCATTTAAAAGTATGTTTCTATGCTCTATCCACTTTCTTGCAAATCTGGTAGGCTTAAGGTTAAACCTAAGCATGCCAAAGTTTGGGGATCTTTTTTTGCTTTTTAATGCATTTTAATATCACCCAACTCATTTTAGAAACACAGAATTCCCATGAATATAATATCCATGCCCACTATATTGCTCAGTTTTATTGCTGTAAAATAAGAATAATACAGAATGTTTATAGATCTTTCTTGAATTTGACTTCTCTTAGGAAAACAATTATTTGAGAAAGAAGAACAATAAAGGTTATGTGATGGGAAACAGACTTAGTAACACACAGGTGGCTTGTGTACACAGTACCCTTTATCTCTCCTGTTACCACTATAGAACAAATTTTCCCCTTCAAATTAATGTTTGCAAGAGATCAGATGCAGTCATGCTGCAGAGTTCCTGACCTCGTGATATAAAAAGAGGACGTAATTTAATTTTAGAAGGAGGGTTGCTCTTCTCTAACATCAGGTTGCAATAGGGAAGAGGCTCCTGTCTCCTCTAGGCCTTGCTTTGGCTGCATTCAACACTATGAATTTCTCCATGTTTGTAGGCTCACTATTGCACAACCTTCAATCACCGCTAAGCCTATGAGAGAACTGGACTGTCAAAGGTTGAAGCAAGTGTGTCTTCAATATTTACAAATATTTCCTAACTCTCTAGTTTTATTGCAATTAGACGCAGTAAATGCACTGCACCAAGGAGTAACAAATAAATTTGATATAGAAGTTTAAAAGTTATTTTAAAATATAGAAAAATATTACCCAAAACTAATGTCAGGAAGGAGGAATAATGTATCTCCATTGAATGAAACAGAATCATTCTCTCTCTTTTT
Organism: Dasyprocta punctata; assembly: GCA_004363535.1. Lineage (NCBI taxonomy): Eukaryota > Metazoa > Chordata > Mammalia > Rodentia > Dasyproctidae > Dasyprocta > Dasyprocta punctata. The sequence continues at coordinate 71 of RJWM01043767.1, read as the reverse complement.
ATGCAATTTTGGTTAAATGAGACTCTTTAAGTGTCAATTTCTATCTCTGTCCAATGATCACAATAATAGTA
>RJWM01043766.1:0-13631 GCA_004363535.1 Dasyprocta punctata | reverse complement strand
GACAGGAGGGACTGAGAATTCAATCTCTGCAGTAAAGTGCTTACTCTAGTGCAGAAAAAATAAGAGACTATGAATGAAATCCTTGGATATGAGCTATGTAGATCTAAATACATTAGTAGACATCAATACATTTATATGATAATAATTAAGGTAGATATACAATTGAGAAAATAATTTTGTTTGATATGTATTTTATCAGCGAACCTTAGGAGGTCATTGAAAGATTATTGGAAGAAAATTTTCAGATAATATCAAATAAAATTAACATACACAAACAAATGGCTTCCCTGTATAACAAATTATTATTCAGCAAATATAAAGTCAAGAGGACTTAACTTACAAACTTTTAAAATAGTGGATCATACTACAAATTTCCTGTGAACACACACAATTCAAATTAATGAAACTTCAAAACGTTGCTCAAGTTCACTAATATAACTCAATTTTGAGAATCTTGAATAAAAAGAGTTGGTATTAAGAAGCTATTCTCTGTAATTATTGTATAAATCTAATAAAATTTCCAGAAATTTGGGGTATAATTACTTACATTTTTGAGGGTGAGATCCTATGTCTTTACATTTGCACAGGGAATTGTTACTTTTCAGTTTGAGAAAAAGACAACAACAATACACAAGTGTAAAACCCAAAGTCATAACAGAACTAAAGGGCATTGCACTCCAGACCTGCAGAGGACCCAAGTGACCCGGGGAGCAGTGCCGGCCCCTCTAAAGTCTCAGGTGTGCACTGAGCACAGAGGTCTCAGGTGACTCAAGAGGGGCTGTGCCCTGCATTTGCTGCATCCTGGTGCTTCTCTCTATGGGAGCAACTGTTCTGGGGGCTCAGCCTCACCCACAGTTGGACCTCAGAAAGGCTGAGCATCCTCCTGCCTTTGTCTGACAGGGCTCAGGGGCTGCAGGTGTGGTGAGGGGCTGCAGCCTCAGGCTCTCTCAAAAATGTGGAAAGAGTGTGGCTGAAAGACAACTTTTGTAGCTTGTCACCAAGTCCCAAAAATGCCTGTCCTCTCCCCGACTATTTTCCATCAGGCCTTGGGACACCACAGAATTCCCATGGGGTAGAAATGAAGGGGTCCTAGAGGTCACATCCAGGTAGCTCCCAGAGGTAGGATACAAAAGCCCAGGCATGAGGAGAAAGCTTTCACAAAGTGCTCTTTCCAAGAGAGCCTGGGGCAAAACACACTGTGCCCATCTCCCAGGTCCCCTCCTTCACTGCCACCCCTGCCCGGTGACTGCCTCAGTTTCCCCTTGTCCTGACTCCTGGGAGCAGAGGAGGCTCCCGAAACCCTGCTCAGGATGGAAAGACCCATCCCAACCCCTCCACCCTGTTCACTTGGAGCTCTTGGACTGGGGCTATCCAGGTTTCCTTAAACCTCACCCCAGGCACTAGAAAGCTACCTGTTCACCTTAATGTCCATCTCCCTCCTTCTCTGGAGACAGCTGCTCCCCAGAATATTGAGAACATGGTGAAGAGTCTAGAAACTTCCTCAGGTCAGGGTGAAGGAGCTCCCGCCATGCACAGAAACCGTCCTGTTACAGGGCCCTGGAACAACAGAGGTCTGGAATCTGAGATGGGGACATCAGAAAGAGAGGGCTGGGGTCTCTGCCCTGCCTGTCAGAGTGAAGCAGTTTAGATTAAACCGACATTCACTGAGTCTCAAGCCATCTATTCCTACACTCTGACACTGTCTGAGAGGTCAGGAATGGGGACCCCAGGGGCAGAGGCCCCAGCTCTCTCCTCCCCTCCTGGGCTGACCCTGTTCAGTGGACACTTCTCCTCCATCTGATCATGCTTCTGGTCTTAGAGCTCCCCACAGTCATATCACTACTAATCATTTACATGCAGTGAGGACAGGGACTGGGACCTGTCACCTGAGAATATGAGCTCCAGCGTGTCACTGGACAGTAACAACAGGTACCGAGAATCATTGCATCAGTAGGACCTCGCAAGGGCTGATCTCACAGCTCTCATGGAGAATTCTGCCTTGTAGCGCTGAGCTCAGAACTTTGACATTAGATGAAAGGGAGAATCACCCGCCTTCCTTCATGGGCAGAAGGAAAATGTCCATCGGGCACTGTGATCGACTCAACAGGGTCACATCCTCTCCTGCAGACTCAGTGTGTCCTGGCTGGACCGAGAGGGATGGTGTAGGGGGAACTGTCATGGAGAGAAGGAGGTGGTGAGTGACTTCCCCACCTTGTTCTGACCTGAGGTCTCAGCAGGGCTGTCTCTGAGGACTCTCAGTCTCTGTCTGTCTCTTTTGCCTCTGACTCTGCCCCTCCTAAACTCCCCTCTCCCTCTGTCTCTCTCCCTATCTGACACCCCACTCTCACCCTGGCCATCAACTCCTGGGCCTCCCTGTAGGACCTGTGAAGTGTCTGGGTCCCTGACTGAACCCTGGGATCCTTGCCTGTGATCAGGATGCCCAGGGGATCACTGTGGGCTGGCCATACCTGGGGTTGTGTTGTGTAATAGCTGTAGCATCTAAATGCCCCCTGTGACCAGGGGTTACAAGACTGATGGGTGCAGGTCATCGACCTGCCCATTGTGCTCTCCCTGTGGGTCTATTATCTAGGAGAGCTTGGCTTCTCCATCAGAATGAACCTGTCAAATCCAAGCCCTAAACTACAATGGAGAACCTCCTGAGGTCACTACTTGGCTGGGCAGGGCTGAGAGGCTGGGTTTGCTGTAGACTCCAAGAGAGAAGGAGGCAGCGTGTTTATTGTACTCACTCCTTGCACACTATTCCCAGAGCTGGGCTGTGAGAGGGGGACTCACTTCCTGAGGGCAGAGCCTGGGCCTGGGACCCTGAGTGTCGTCTCATCTGTCACCACAAGCTGCAGGTGCTCAGTGCACTCTGACCAGACAGATGGCTGTGATGTCACTCTACATGGAGCTCTCTCCTGGGTGAGACAGCAAACATGGGCTTGTTTCTGGGGTTTAGGAAGGACTATGTCTCCAGCATCTCTGATTTTTCTTGCTCAGTGCAGAAGGTACACTTTGGACTCCATGGTACCCTGACACCAGGAGTTCACAGACCATCCCAAGGTGATCACAGATTCTACCTCACTGCAGAGCCTGGGTTCGGGGAGGGTCCCTGCATGGAAATCACAGCTGGGTCTCAGGACCATCCTCCTCCCCTCAGATCCCAGCTCTCAGCCCCAGGACCCTCTGATTAATTTGTCATGAATGATTTAAGAACCCAGATTGACAGGACTGCAGCAACCTAGAGTTATAACCGCTAAGGTTGCCTGAGGCCCCTTGGTCTGTTCTCCCTGCGTGGCTCCCAGCACACTGTTATAGGTGAAAGCCTTGGAGAGGTGTCGGGAGCTGTGTGACCAAACCCTGGCACCATCAGCACAGGAACTGGCTGACTTCTTTGATATTATCTTTAGTTAACTCAGGTCATTCATAGCTTGGATGAAGTTTCTCTTGTCCTGAGCACTACATGAGCCTCCTCTCCCTGATGCAAAGCTTGTGGGTCCCCTGGTCCTCCTGCTACCCAGGACCTCGCTTCTGTCAGCCGGTCCCCAGGGAACTGCACTCTGCAGTCCCGGCTCTGCCTCCTCTTTCTTCCATCTCACAGCATCTTGCAACAGGATCTCACACAGTGAGGCTGGATCTTTACAGAACCAACATTTAACTTAAAATTAAGTATGGGTAAATATTAAATGAAAACATGCCAGTGGGAAGACCTGCTGAATAGCATCATGAGAGTAAAAGACAAGGTGTCCTTTACAAGTAGACAAAGATAATAAAGCTTTGACTGGGCCAAGAATATAGCTCAGTGGCATAGGCTCCTGCCTGGCAAGCACAAGGTCCTGAGTTCAAGTTCTAGTACTAAAAATAAATAAATAAATAGCTGTGACTCACTGTCTTCTTCTTGGAAAAGGCAGAGCTGGGTGGTGAGGTTCACAATCCTGGTGCATTTCCTTCCCAGCTGGGTGAGGGAGGAAGACGAGACCGGAGAGTTCTCAGCAGTGAGAGGATGCTGTGGTGGGCATCCACCCTGTCTCTGTTTCAACACGCAATGCTTTAGAGGAAGCAAAACAGCTATTTCTCAACACACCAGCATCTGTAGTGGTCACAAATGTGTTGCACAATTTCTCATTTCTAAAGAAAGAATTTTCACCATCACAGGTCCTAATAGTACACATTAGACCTTTTCCAAAGGTGTCACGGAGTAGACGGAGCCCAGCTAACTGGTCAGCAGCAGACTCCTTATACCAAGGAGTCACTTCTCCCTGACCTCAGGAGTTGTGGCTGTCTCCATGTTTCCCTAGTCCTGGGGTCCTGTGTAGACAGATTGTGCAAGCCACTGTGTGAATGGACCTTGGTGTGACCTTCCATATGGCTGCAGTTCACAGCTGGTGTTAGTGAGGTGCCCAAGGGCTGATGGGAAAGAAGGGGATTCTGGACAGGATTTGGAGCTGCTTTGGTCCTGGGGCCTCCAGAGATGAGGCTGCAGGATGCTGAGTGAGATGTTGAGGTCACTGGATAATTCCAAGGACAGAGCCCTGTCCAGTGCCTGTGATGAGGTTCTGGGCTTATGTTCCTTGCTGGAACACCTCTCCAGTGACATTGTCCTTCTCTCCTCCTAATTGGTGATTGTTTGCTTTGGTTGTTTGGGTAGCTTTATTCCTACCAGGTTTCTCCCCGGTAAGATTTTCACTTGCCTGTCATAAAGAATAATTGATTTGCAGCAGGTGCGTTGAGTCAGTGTAATACCATGGCCCTCGCTGAGTGTTCACTTCCTCATCTTAAAGCCACTGGTGCTGCAGTGATCTCAGATTTTGTCAAGTGTTGCAGCAATTTTGGATTTACTAGTGCAGCAGGTAACAGAGTGGCACTCAGGGAGTGGGGGGAGCTCTTTGTTATGCCAGCAGGCTCTGAGTTCAGCACCCAATGTCTGGGCCCCCAGTCTGGGCTAGGTGAGTTGTTACATAAGAGTTTCTGGTTGGAAAGGCAGAGTTAAACAAAGGCAGTTACGCAAAGGTGACGGGTTTACAACTGTGAACATCTGGTTGGCCTTGGCTGGCTCAGTCCAGTAACACGGGGCTGTGAAGCAATTTTTGCAGGAAGGGAAGATGGCGGGGTGCAGCATGGTATAGAAACTGCTGTAATCTTGTGGTTAAAAGATAGCCTAATGTAGCCGGGTGTGGCGGCACACACCTTTAATCCCAGCATTCAGGAGGCTGAGGTAGGAGGAGTGTTGTGAGTTCAAGGCCCGTTTGAGTTACAAGATGAGCACAAGGCTGGCCTGAGCTACATAGTGGGACCCTGCCTCAAAAAACTACAGCTGGGAGTTCGGCTCAATGGCTTATGGGCCTGTCTGGCAGGCGCAAAATTGTGAGTTTGATCCCAGGTGCTACAAAAGATAGCCTAATGTAAAAGCATAATTACATCTGATGGGCAGGGCTCAGTCTGAGTTGAGTACTTGGAGGGGAAGGTCTCAGGGTGGTACATTTCTCTGTCTCACTGACACACTGTTAGAAAAGCTTTCTTTTCCTGCACCCAGATGTATTCATTTGCACTTAAATCATATTGTTCATGGTGCCCTTTTGCTTTCAAGTTTCTGTGGAATGTGGTTGGTCCTTCTCAGTATCCCTTCTGCAACAATACACAGACAGGTCTGGGATTTCTCCTACTTTCTTTCATTCTTGTATCAATATCCAGTTTTCTCTAGCACCACTTTTGTCTTGGCTGTAATAGTTTGTTCTTTTCACTTAAGGGTACATCCTGGAACTCACTCCAGGGAAGGCAACTTTCTACATTTTTATAGAGACAAATTCCTCCCCATGGAGCATGAATTTACTTGATTCCATTGACTTTTGGTGGCATTTTAGGCTTCTCTTCAAATAGTTCACAAGTGCAAACATTGTTTCTATTAATAAACTAGGGGTATGGATTTTGATATCATTGAAGGTTTCTTTTCAGTTCTTTGAATATGTATTTTGGGGAATACACATTCTGTTTTGGTGGACATTGGCTTTTTCCCCTTAGTATGAATTCTCCAGTGTTGCATGTCTGCCAACAGCACCAAGACCTATCTGACTATCCTAATAATTACTAAAAGCAGTAGGCAAACAGTGTCCTGATTTTATCAAAAAAGATAAGGTTGCATTTTGTTGATATTTAATTTTTTATTTCTCTTTGGTATAGGTAAATATGAGTACTTTTTCATAGGTAAAAGTGCCTTTTAAACCTTTTGATTAATTACAGTTCTTATCCTTTGCCATTTGTCTATTTTCTTAATAATTATAATTAATGTGTACGTGTGCTTGTGGATCAATGTTACTTTCGTATGTACTATATAATTATAAAATAATATATGTAATTATATATTTTCATATTGTATTCTAATTAATAATATGGTAATTTCATATAATTTCATAAGTAGTATATAATTTTCAATGGTGGCTTGGTCTTCCCTGTGTGTGTACAACATGAGTACATGTCTATTTTATGTTGCCCAGTTCCCAATATTTTCTTGCTAACTCATTTTCTTTTCTAATGATAGATTCAAAGTCACTCCTTATACCAATGTTACAGTGGAGTTTACTGTATTTGAACTATTTGTATTTGTACACTTGATTCATTTAGAGTTTAGTGCCATGGACTGTAAGACACATTTGTGAATTCTTTTTTAAAAGCCGAATATATTTATTGAGAGAAAGAAGACTTCTGTCTGAAGGACAGAAGGGGTCCCACGTGGGGTGCCAAAGACTGTCATTTTTAGGGACTTTTATAGAGTAAAACCATGAGGTTAGATGGGTCCAAGCGGGGAAAAATGGAAACTTGCAAAGTGGGCATAAGGTGGGACATAACTATGGTCAACCAATAAGATTAATTGCTCAGGTAAAATTGATTAAATCAAGGACAAATGGGGAAGCAATTCACGTAGTAAGCGGGGGTGGGGGGGAGTGATGCTTGACAGCAGTGACTTTTCCTGTTGGGGGTGGGATGCTGACTCGTGACTTCCTCAGGGTGATTTAGAATATCAATCCTCAGGATGAGGGTGCATTTGTGCTGTCTGTTGTATTGAGATCTGGCCCACAACAGGAGGTGTCTGTCTCCTCAGAGGTCACAAGTTATTGAAACTTCTGCACTGGTTCCTTTGAGGTCCTAGCCCTGTCTGACTGCCTATAATATTTCTATCTAACTCAGTGGCCTGTAACATTCCCCCCTATGAAGAAGTAACCTGAACTGCCATGAAGGGTATTGGGTGATGATCCATCTGGCTTCCTCAGGCTGAAGGGGGTCATAGTTGTGGATTAGCAGTCAGGTATACTTCTGCAGAGGTTCTGTCTAGAGGCCCTTAATAGACACCAGGCATTTTTATCTTGGTAGGTGTACAGCTTTAAGTCTGGAGGAGACAAAGTCAAAGAAATAATTAAGTATGTATAAACTTAACAAAATAATTATGAGTATATTTAACAAGGATTTCCACCAACAGGAGCTAGTAAGGGCATTCCATAAGGAGGAAAAAGAAAAGGTCCAGGGATTTCAGAGTCCGACATGTGATTAATTTGTTCTCTAATATCTTGAATAGTTCTTGAGATATTAGTGGATGACTCAGGAATGTATACACAGCACTCAGTCTTTACAATTGCACAAGATCCCCCCTGTGCTGCTGTTAGAATGTCTAATTCCATCCAATTTTGGAGCACAGCCTGTCTCATTAATTTTACTTCTTCATTTAGGAGACAGAGGCCAGCTGCAGTGTCATTTAAGGCTCATTGAATATAGTGAGTTAAGGTCTTGATACATATCGCATAACTATTAGTTTTATCTGTGTGATGTCTTGGGGTTTGGCAGCTTCTAGGCAAGAACAAACTTTAATCAAAGCACATATAATCAAAGTTTGAATACAAAGGCACATATAATCAAAGACTGAGTAGTAACCTATTGACATTTAAGTCTCTTTTATTGATGGATGCTGACATTTTTTTCATAAATTCCTCTAGTTTTAGTTCTTTTTGAGAATGTAGGGGAACCAGATTAATACATTATTTTGAGAAATGAAAATTTCTTAAGCTTATATATGAACAATATGTACTATATTTGTAAAAAACCAGTCTCAGCATCATTTTGATTAGTTGGCAAATTGGATATATGTATTACAGCATTTAGTCAGGACAAAATCTCTCCAGGACTGGATTCAGGCTTTTAGGCATAACTAGAAGGAATGAGTGAAGAGAAGATTATCTCAGTTACAGTTTAAGCAAGCTATATTTTGGTGACTATATTGGCAATGCAGTGCCTGGAAGGAAGACCAGAGTTGAGAAGGACAAAGAGACATGTGTCAATGTCCAGCAATCGGCTGGTTGATTTTTACCTCCTGTCATGATTACTCAGGGCTCCTCTGTGGAGATAACAGGCAGAGATGACAGTCTGGCCAGAGGGAGGAGATGAGTGTCCTGAGGCCATTTAGTCCTACTGGACCCGCTGATAGGATGGGTCTGAACTCTGGGGCCTTGGCCTCAGAGGGCAGTCCGACCTCCAGTGATCACCTTTGCAGTTAGGGTGTGGCTTGGGTCCTCTTATGGCAGTCCCTCTTTTTTTTTTTTTTTTTTTTTTGCGGCACCGGGGATTGAACTCACAACCTCATGCCTGCCAGGGCAGGCACTTAAGGCACTGAGCCAAACTCCCGGCCCTGGTTTTTTGAGGCAGGGTCGCACTATGTAGCTCAGGCCGGCCTTGTGCCCGCGTTGTAGCCCAAGCCGGCCTCGAACCCACAACGCTCCGCCTACCTCAGCCTCCCGAGTGCTGGGATTAAAGGCAAGGCAGTCCCTCTTAAAGTGGTCTGGCTTGTGGCAGTGATAGCAGGTAGGTGTCATCAAACTCTTCTTGGAACCCGGAGAATCAGACTTAAGGTGTGTATTTTTAGGCCACAAAAAAATGGCAGCTACTTTTTGGTCTCTTTGTTTTCTCTCTATGGTTTTCTCCTGGTCCTGATTATAGAATACTTAGGAGGCAGTTTTTACTAAGGAATCAAGTGAACTATCTGGAGCAAAGGTTATCTTTTGTAACCTTTTTTAATATCTGGAGTTGACTGAGTAATAAATATGTCTTTAAGAAAAATCTGTCCCTCTATTGAATCAGGATCTATAGACATACGTTTTATTAGTGCCTCTAATAAATGATCTAAGATGTTGGAGGGGTCTTTATCTTTCTCCTGAAAAATAGCTGACAATTTAAAATAACCAGAAGGCTTGATTTTGGCCCTTTTTAGACCTTGGAGAATACACACTTGAAAATGTCTCCTGTTTCAATCTCCTGTTTGTTGTCAGGCCAGTTGGGGTCTTGGGTGGGAACTGCCTGTGAACCAGTGGGGACTGGTGGTTCTCCTGACTATCTATCTTTTGGCTTTTTAAAATTAACAATATGATATTTATCTCCAAATACAATAGCAGCTTTTAATGTTGTTTGTCTCTCACTAGAAGTCAATGTCTGATTTAAAACTAACATTGCGTCTTTTTAGTCTAGCTTATAGCTTTGAGTAAATCCTCTAAAGACATCTACATACTTATCAGGGTCATCTGAAAATTTTTCTAGTTTTAGTTTAATTTGTTTTAAGTCATTGAGAGAAAGAGACCTATGAATGGGAGTAGTCTTATAAGGATTACAATTATACCTGGAGCATAAATAAGAATTATCTTTTAATATAAAGAAAATTTTAACATAAAGCAATTTTAACCATTTTTTTCTTACAGTATGTCACTAGTTGCAAAATAGTATCATAATTAATACTTCCCTCTGTATTCCATTTTGGCTCTAGGGGGTAGGTAGGCCATGTACACATGCAGAGAAATATCAAATGGCTCTTTTTCAAAATAGAAGTGTTGAACATCTTCCAGTGCTTAAAAATGCATTCCAAAGGAGTAAGGGGCTTTGACATTGAGTTGCCCATGTCTATCATGTAAAAAGCAATGTGTAAGGCTATAAAACCTTTCTTTGTACCAGGAATCAAACTCAGGAACCTCCACTGAGCTGTCTTTAGCCCTGTAGTGCTAGAGACATTGAGTTACCAACTATGCACAAAGGAGATAAAGGTGTCCCTTCTATTTCTATTTGATAAAAAGCCTCAAGGTGTCCCTCAGGTTGACTCTGCTCCAGGGCAGGTGGATGCCACCTGGAGAGCTGATGATAAATTAGTTCAGCCTATCCACCCTTAAACTGGTGCACAATTTTATTTTCCCTGGTAGCTCATGAACTTGGTTTCCATATGACATTTACAAATTACTGTGACAGGAATATTTAAAGATGCCAGCATAACTTAGTAATAAACTACTGCTATTGTTCATTAAAAGAGGGCATAGTCAAAAAAGGTGAGTTGTTAATTAGAGGTTTTCTCTGGTGGTACTGTGAAGGAGATCACCTCTAGAGATAGGTAAGGCGACAAATGACTTGAGGAATTCCAACGCTGGACCGTAGGGCAAAAAGGCTGCCATGACAGTTGTATTACCTGTCTAATCACCTGGGCAATCTTTCCTAGCTACATGACATGGCTATGCTTTACTTAAATTTCTGTATGCTTGAAGCTCACAGGTTAAACTTACTATCCATTTGGCAATCACATTCTATGTTAGTAAAAGTCACATCAACCTTCTAGGCACACAGAAGAAAAGGCTATTTACTCTTAATCAACATTTGTAAGGTACAAATGTAAATCCTTCCCCTACTAGCTGCTGTGGAATGTAAACAATTGTTGTAAACTACCTCAGTTTAATCTCTGAAGGGAGGGGTAGTCTAAGTAATCTAAAAATCCTCTGAAAGGCTTAGTGAGAGTTCCTAGTCTACTAGCCAAGAAACGAGGATGATAGATAAGTGGAGATTTTCTGTGGTCATGAGCCAATGTCCACTGAGGAACTTCTGGATGTCCACCAGAGAGCTGCCCTGGCCAAGAACCCTCAGTTCTGTTTCTGTTAGCTCAGATAACCAGAGGTCAGTCTCCAGAAAGGAATCCAGCTGTCTGTCTGGTCAACATTCCATTGACTCAATTGGCCACTGGCTTCAATGGGGATTCACCAAACAGATGCTGGGGAAACCTGTCCTCTGCTTTGAAGATTGGCAGCTGCTGTAAGAGATTAATTAGCTGACAGAGTAACCACTGTTTGTTGAACTCTATAAGGGATAGTTAAAAGCCTGAGGAAGATCATTACTTAGTGTTCTATAAATTTACAATGAAGATTTTAAAGTCCACAACTTGAAAGGTTGGAATACCTCCTTAATCTAAAATGTTTGGGTCCCATACGTGTGCTGCTTTTGGGAATAGCTCCTTCCAGTGTTACACCTGGGAGGTGGTTCTTCCCACTGCGTTGCAGGTTCAATCTCCGGAGGAGATCTTGGCCCAGAACACTAAGCCAGGACATGGCTTTTATGTGTGTTCTCCTGAACGGACACAATTCTGATGTCTCATCTGACCCAGAGATGAAGTACATGTCCTTTATCTAAGATGACTTCCCTGTCTTCTGCATTAGCAAACACTCATTATCTATGGGCTTAACTTAGGAGGTAAAGGTTGGGATAATCTAGAATTCTTTCTGATCTTACATGCCTCTATAAGGAAAGCACGAAGTGGGGAAATGAGTAGAAGTAAAGCCAAAGAAAAGAAACTGAAGCAGAACAGGCCCAACATTTCCTCTAGAGTGTAAAGGAGGATCAGAGCCAGTCTGTCTCAGTGAAACCTGTCCTCCAAGTCTTGAGACCAGCCACCAGCCTGGTGCCACTTAAATGGTGGAAGGAGCCCCAGTTTTTACTGTAGGCATGTATATTTTCAAAGTCTGAGCTAGATTTCACTTAAGAACCATTTTACAGAAGTTTACATTAAATTCTACCAGAGGTGTTCTAATATTATTCTCTCTAGTGCTATTTTCTAAATACAGTCAAGCAAGGAGTACCAGTAAATTTAGCAACTAATTTAAATGCAACATGTACAAGAACAAAATAATAAAATATCCCCTTAAAGAAATATCATAAACTTATAATCTTCTCATGTTTTAACTTTGATTTACCATCGTTTTAACAAAACTATATGAGACAAAGCAATTAAAAACAATGAGCTAAAACAAATCACTATTACAAGTAATTATAAGCAACTGACAAAGACAAAGCAAAATTGTTACCTAAACGAGTCCCAGTCCAGAGTGAAACAAAAGTAAACTCTTACCTCTGTCAAATGATCTTGGTGGAAGACCTCCAAATGATATAGGGGAACGATCTTGGTGGAAGACCTCCAAATGATACATGAAAAATGATCTCAGACCTCCAAATGATATGGGGGAATGAACCTCCCAACCTACAATATGTCAGGCAGGAGTTCGTGTTCTCTAAAATCGAAGAATGAATTTTAGAAACAATGGAGGGTAAGAGCAGAATATATTTATTGAGAGAAAGAGAGCTTCTGTCTGAGGGACAGAAGAGGTCCCGAGTGGGTTGCCCATGTTTGTGAATTTAAACAGCAATTGTCTAATGAGAGCTGTTACTACAAAATGAAAAGCTCGGATTGTATCCTGTACATGATTAGTCATGCTGGTGTAGATGTCCATATTTTCCACTGCAGGTAACTCAATCGTGCATTCTGGTGCTGATGCTGAAGACGATGGTGTTAGAGGTATTGGTGTGGTGGTGGTGATGCTGGTGATGATGGTGGTAATGATGATTATGGTGCTGATTGGTGATGGTGGCAGGGATGATTGCAATGAAGTGATATGTAGTACTATCGTATATCAAAGGGAAACTATGTGAAATTTAGATGTATTTATTTTTCACATCTTTTTAAATTAACATGCATTGATTTGTAATAGATAAATCTTGGAAAACAACTCAATGGCATCAAAGAACAAATGCATTAAAAAGATGTGGAATACTACTTAACCATAAAGAAGGATGAACATAAGACTTTTATATGTAAATGGATGCAACCATTTATTTCATAAGTGAAATAAATTAGACTCACATGTCTAAGTATTGCATTGTCTCTCTGGTTTGAGGAACTGAAAGAGTAAATAAGGTAAAAAATGTATGATAGATATTGTAATATGTGAAGAAATTTTTCAAAAGAATAGAGGAACTAGGATGGGGAAAGAGGAAAGGAAGCAAAGGAAAAGAATAAAAAACAAAATACAAAATAGTTATGCTAGTAGTTTCTCTTAGTTCATTAAAAGAAAATTATGTTCCAATATTATCTGTCGCTCCGCGTCACGGGGCTGATCAGTTCCCCGTACGGGCCACCAGATGTCGGGCGCCTATCCCGGCCGGTAGGAAGGCACACAACAGAATCACAAGCGACACAGCAGAAGACTTTATTCAGCTCGGAGCCAGCTGCAGCGGGAGACCTCTACATGCCCACCGCTGGTGGGTCCTACGTGTCCCCGCGGAGGTGCCTCACACACGTCCGCTCCCCGCGGCTCCCAGCGTGCACTCTCACCGCCCCCTGGGCGGGCGGCTGCTTATCTACTGTCTCGTTATCCAATCCAATATCAGCAATGTGCAAGCACTCATTGGGCAGCGTCAGCGATACATCATCTGGGGTGGGGTTGTGTAATATGCGGAAGCAGGATATGGTCGCCATCTTGGCTTACTCGATGGGAGGGGTAATCTAGCTCAGGCTT
>RJWM01043765.1:0-13632 GCA_004363535.1 Dasyprocta punctata | reverse complement strand
AGATAACAACCACCTAGCCTCATACCCAGGGAATATATTAAGCAAATCACCCTGTAAGTCCAGCCCTCAAACCTTCCTTCCTGAAATACTACCCCAAAGAATGTAACCAATCGTTTAAACTAACCAATGTAATTTACTTTTTGTAACCACGCTTACTAACCCCACCTCCCTTTGTCCTAATGCCATATAAGCCCCTCCATGTCACCACTCGGTGTACAGTCTCGGATCGATTCCAAGCGAGACTGTGCCGCCGGGCCTGGCAATAAACGCTCCATTTAAACTCTTCGGGTGCTCCGCGAGTTTTATTCATCCCGGGGGTCGATTACTCATCACATGTAGCAAATCAGCTGGGGGTCAGGGCACTCACTTTGTAAACATCCTCATCTTGTGAATGAGGACAGAGTGGGAGAAGGTGTGAGTGCTGCACTCACCCTAGGAGGTGGTAGTCTGCTTACAATATAAGGAATAAAAAAAGGCTTGGTCTCCCCCCCAACATTGTGCTCTACTTGCTTTTGCTGTCTTCTGCCACCTTGAAGTGTTGCCCTTGTGGTGTGTCACCCTGCCTTGGAACCAGCTGATTATGGGCTGAAACCTCCACAAACTGTGAGCTACATAAATCTTTCCATCCTTCATTTTGGGCATTGAATATTCTTTCTCAGCAACAAGAAAAAACTAAGACAGAGGGCAAAGCCAGGAACCCAGTAACGGAGGGAACCACCCTGAAAGAGGAAAGAATTTGCTGGGTTGTGGAGGAGATGGGAATCTGGAATGTGTTTGTGTAGGATAATACCCAGAAAGGTGACAGATGTAGAGGAGATTTGAACCTCAGATGTAGACAGATGGTAGCCCTTTCTGTCTAAGTGTTACAGAAGTAGGAGCGTATCCCATCTGAAGGATTCATAAGAGGGGCTGCAGAGCAGGAGATCATCTACACTCTGTATGAGGTGGGAATCAGACAGGTGACAGGAGAGAAAAGTCACAGTCAAGGGCCTGACCAAAATAGTGGGGACTATTTCTGAACTTTGGGGCAGGGCAGCCCAGGTTAACTGTTGGGATTGGCAAGTGCCAGGGTCTGTCCAGGTAAAGTGGAACAGAGTCTACGAGGAGGGGTATAAGGAATGGTGAATAAGGCATCCTTTAAATCTGAGACTAAGATCTGCATAGTAGATGGGGGGTAAGAGATAAATGGGTATATGGGTTGGGTACTAGAGGATGGATAGGAAGGACTGTTTGATTCATAACAATAATAATATAATACTAATAATGACTTTGATTAATAATATTAATATTATTAATAATAATGGAGAGGTTCTGCACCAATATGTATGTGCCATCTGTCTTTGGAACACAGATAAGGAGGGTATTATTATAGTAGAAAATGGCCACCCTTCCAGTATACTTGTTCCTGGTAGTTACCATGGTCCAAGTAAACCTCCAGTTTCCCTCAGTTGCTGTTACTAGTTCCTGTTACTTCTGTTTCCCAGAAAAGGCTGATCGCTCTGCTGCAGGGCTTGTCACTATGGTGCATATCTTAGTTACTTTTCCTTCCTTGCGGAGACAAAACATCTGACACCCAAAATGAAGGAAGGAAAGGTTTATTTATCTTACAGTTTTTGGAGGTTTCAGTCCATAATCAGCTGGCTCCAAGGCAGGGTGGCATGGCACCACGGTAACACTTCAAGGTAGGGGCTTGAGCAAAAGCAACCAGAGTAAAAGGGGGGCAAGAGCAAGCCGCTTCTCCTCACTTATATTGTACAGAGGATCGCCCCCCCAGGGTGGGTGTAGCATTCACACCATCTGCCTGCCCTCCTCTTGCACAGCTGAGGATGTTTACACAGTAAGAACCCTGGCTCCCTGCTGAGTCTCTCAGATAAACTTCTGACCTTCTCAAATTGACACAATGAACAGGTAACTGTTTGGGCTCTACACCCCAGGATGTAGAGCTGCTGAGTTACTTAATTAAGCTTCTAGACTTCGCAAGTTGACACAATTTATAAACCATAGAAGTGCACATTGTAAGAAAAAATCTGCAGTTGACTAGGCAATGTGCTTCTTTACTTCTGCTTGCAGCTCCAGTAAAACCTCCTGCTCTGAGCCTTCAAAATCTGACTTTTTTTGTGACAGATCCCAGTCAGATCCACCGGTATACATAAATCTGTTCACTGCCTCCAAACATTCTGCAGTATCTTTAGTTTTCTTAAATATTACCATGTGTTCCACAGACCACACTTATTGTTGCTGATTTCTCCACTTTTGCATGAAAAAATAAATTCTGTGTCATCTGGAAACAGGAATGAACTTCCTAGATGCAGTTGCCAAGAAAAACAGATATTCTCAGAACTTAGTCTCAATACCTGCTTTTGCTTCTAGGCCTATAAATTGCTTAAGTCTCAGAATCCTCTTGGGAGGTGAGGTACTCTATGTGACCCATGAGAAGGCACACAGTAGGTCTATACTTTTCATATTATTATTGCAGAGTGGTTAAGGAAACAGGTTTGAGAATGTTAAGTGTAATGTAATGGTAGAAGGAACATAAAACTGAATAAGGGGGAAGTTCTTGATATTGAACAATTAAGCCAATATTGTAGATATATTGTTACCATCTTGAAACTGAAAAAGCTGTAAATAGTTTATGTGTTTTGTTGCACAAAATTTGGAACAAAAGATAGCCCACTGTGAATAAGTTGGAGATGCCTGCTACTGCTTCAGTTACTATTGATGAGGGTATTACAAGCCTCAGTGAGATGTCAATGCAGGAGAAGATTTGCCAAGGTAGAAATCTTCCTCTATACTGTGAGGGTACCAAAGATGTCCCCTCCACTATACTTTATGAAACAGTTTTGTGCGGGGAGCGCTAGCATCCTTAAGGGTCTTCCCATGGTTCTCTGCATGACAGAATTTGCAGTAAGGCTGTAATCGCGCAATGGGGAAAATTTAATGTGATGAGTGTAGATTGGTTTTAAGATGGTGGGTGCCAATTTGGAATGATCCCTAGAGGAGTGTTGGAAACAGGTACTGTAATGGAAAGCAACAGCAAAACAATGATTGGAGCATTCTCACCCATACGCCCCTGTGGCACTGCTAATTTATCATGGTGCCCTTAGAATTGAAAGAGGTTGGATGCTAAGTTTTACTAGATTTGTAAAAGAAGAAATAATTTAAGACAAATGAACAAGAATCTACCTTAAATTGTAAAATAGAAAATCATAGCTCCTCAACCACTTCCCAGACTTCAATCTGTTTACAGAAGAAGTACTTCTTGAATGGAAGTGTAGCCCTGTCTCCTTGAAAGAAGACATAGGGAATAACAAAATATCTTAATGTTAAGCCTTCTTCCACAATCCCAAAGAGATCTGTTCACAAAGTAAGGATATATTGGGAATGAAAATGATCAGGATTTGCAGAATAATGAATACTGGTAATAAACTAATACTGATTTCAGGAGATTTAAATCATTTTTTGTGGGCACCTAATAAGAGACAGTGTTCATGGAGTTTTGCTGAAGAATGAAATTTTAGGCCATGCCTGAATCATAGTGGGAAAAACATGTCCCCAATTTTCCTGTGACTAATTCCCCAGATACTGAATGCATTACCGGTGTACATATGCTTAATAATTGTCACAATTCTTACATTCATTCAATCACTTTTGGATTGAGCTAGATTACCAAGGAATAGCCAAATGGGAGCTCCTTATACAGGAGGAAATGACATAAAAACGTTACCACACCTTTGAAAGGATGGCATAAGCGAATGTGTCAGTATTTATTTCAGTACTGAGCATCTCTACTTTCTCCTTTATTGTGACTCTATCTTTATTGCTGCTCTTAATATTAAGATGGAGTAGTTCCGCCATGTATCTTCATATCACATTTTCTTTTTCCTTTCATCCATTGATGGCCACTGAATTAGATTCTTTATCCTAGGCATTGTGAACAATGTTTCATGAATCATGGAATGTGTCTATCACTTTTCCATTCTGACTTTGTTTCCTCTAGATATACACTCAGCAGGCTTGAGCATCTATATGGTACTTCCATTTCTAAGTTCTTCAGGAAGATGAGGCAGATGGATGAGGCAAGATGCAGGGAAATTCCTGAAGAAATTCTATGTAAGTATATATAATTCCATCCATATGTATTACGCATTTAAGGCCATATGTTTATGAAAGTACAAACATATTCATGTATGTTTATGCATCAACATAAATTGCGGAGAATACACAGGATTCACTAAGTTTTCTTCATCTTTCAGACACTGAAGTTTTCTCCTTGCACCCTATGCGATTGCCCTCCTATGGCTCCTGGGGATGGGTTCCCCAGAGAATTTATACTCTCTCTGCATGGAGATGCCCACAGAAACTTCTAATTGTTTCTGGGAATTGAGAACAGGAAAGAACTTACTTGTTTCTTTACTTGTTTCTTAAAAGTCAACTCTACTGCCTGAACATGCACTGTCATTAAAAGTTTAGGTGAAGTGGTAATTGCGTTTCAGGGGGAGTTGAGATCATACAGCCATGACCCATATCATGGGTTGTGGCCACCTTCCTCCCACACAAGTAAGAGGTTTCATGACTATCACCTCAGCCTGCTCTCCAGAAGCAGGTAGGTGCTGGGTGGGTATTTTCTGTGTTTTCTGTTGTAGTCTGTGAAACAGAGGCTGTGAGGCAAAGAACTGATTCAGTGTCTGCATATTTGTGAGTTTCCATGTCTGGAAAAGCGATTCATCTGGGGTGACCAAGTCACACAGTGCAGCAGGATGATTCCTGAGGCACAGGGTGAGCTGTGGACAGAGGCTGGGAGTGTGAGACCTCACCCACCTCTAGCTGCTCCCCTCATGTTTCCACAGGACCAGCAGGAAAAGTGGTTGAGACAAGTCCTCCAGGAGAGCTGTCACCTGATTTCAAAGATACATAAGGCTCCAATCAGCAGATCAGTCAGCTGTTGGGAGGGGGGGTTGTGTAGAAATCACAGACAAACTTATATCACTTGCATTATTGCTTCAGTAGAAGTTCTCATTTGTTATAATGAGTGTGCTGGAGAAAGTTGAATGAGCATTTTTCTGTGTAAGTAATGTGTTCAAATGACAATGTTTTTGTTTTCTAATGACTTGCCTCTCAGTGGGGTTGAGGTAATGATTGGAGACAGTCTGAATCTCTGAAAATATTTCCGAATCTCTGAAAATATTTGCATTATTGACCACATTGTACAATTTTTTTACTTGAGATGATTTTCACAAAAAGTTAACGTAATTATTGAGCAATTTAAACTGCAGAGAAATTAAGAATGTCTATTTGTTTCTGATTCAAGCATTTCTTGTTATATTTGTCAGGTTTAAAAACTTCAATGTCCTTTTGTGACTCCATGTCATCATGAGCCATCACCATGGGTGTGGTTTGAAGACTCAAAATTCCATTTGTCACTCATGTTGTTCTTTAGCATCATTCTTTGAAGACATTTTAATACTTTGTCTTTCTGAATTCAGAAAAAATAATAAACTATGTCATGAAGGTCAAGTCCATTTCTAGAATTTAAATTTCATATTTAAAGTATCACCTCAAACAATAGATTCAATATAATATGTAATTTCTATTTTAAGAGATACAAGAAAATATTTTGTTGCTACAAAAACATTGATACTTGTTTATTACACCCACATAGATTATAAGATTATTTAGTCCATCATTAATTTTAAAACATTGTGAGTATTCCATTAGAACTCATTTTGTGGTATAAATAAAACATTAACACTGAATGGGGATTATCACATTCAGATATTTCTGTAGGGATATTTCAAATATGATACAGTTTATATGTAGAATCTAAAATCATCAGCATTCTGACTCTTTCACAGCACAGCATAGAAATAAGCACCATGTCACTGAAGCCTGGTTCATAGGTCCAAATACCTTTTGCCACTTAGATGAATGACATGCCTTCCCTTCACTAAACGTGCTTTTACTTAATGGCACGTATTATTAGGTCCTAACCGTCATGCTGTGGCGCTAAGTGCTTTAGAATTGCTAAGTCAAAAATCACAGAGATCCATTTATTCAAGGTGTTATATAATGAATAGGAGCATTTAAGATTTAAAAAATCTTGAAAACACAGTTCCAATAAAATGTTAAGGAACATAAACCTGAAAATTTTTAAATAGATTTACATGCAATCTTCTCTGCAAAACTTATATTTCTGAACAGAATCCTATATTTGGGTATGTTCTTATGAATCCTGCACAAGAGAGGAATGGCATCTATGGATCTGAAATTTGTAATCCTCTTACTCTTCTCAGTTGTCATTGGAAGCCTGGGGAATCTCTCACTTCTATTTCATTCTGTCTTCCTTTACTTCAGTGGACGCAAGACCAGGTCCACAGATGTGATTGTCAGGAACCTGACTGTGGCCAACTCCTTGTTCATTCTCTCCAGAGGAATCCCAGAGACCATGGCAGTGCTTGGGATGGAAGACTTCCTTAATAACGTTGGGTGCAAACTAGTTTTCTATCTTCAAATGGTGGGAAAGGGTGTGTCTGTCAGCACCACCTGCCTGCTGAGTGTCTTCCAGGCCATCACCATCAGCCCCAGGAGCTCCAAGTGGGCAGAGCTGAAAGTGAAAGCTGCAAAGCACACTGGGCCCTGTACCATCACGTTCTGGGTCCTGCACATGGCACTAAACATTAGAGTTCCTGTGCTTGTGAGTGAGAAGAGAAACAATGCAAACATCACAAACACGATAGATTTTCAGTACTGTTCTGCTATGATTTCTAGCAAAGAAAAAAACTCCATCTTTGTGGCATTGACATTATTACATGACATTCTGTGTTTGGAACTTATGATCTGGAGCAGTGGCTCCATGGTTTGCATTCTGTACAGGCACAAGCAGCGAACACAGCACATTCACAGTCCCAACATCTCATCAGGATCTTCTCCTGAGACCAGAGCTTCTCAAAGCATCCTCATCCTGGTCTGTGTCTTTGTAACCTTCTATGCCCTGTCTTCCATCATATACATTTGGCTTTCCCTTTATGACAGATCTGCTTGGTGGCTGGTTAAAACCTCTGCCTTAGCGAATGCTGGTTTTCCTACTGCCAGTCCCTTCATTCTTGTGACTCGTGAACAGTGTCCATGCAGGTCCACGTGGAAGAAGTGAACACACATCTCACCTTGTCAGACATAAGGCTTCTTTTCATCTCTTCAGTACTACTTGCACTCATCCAAAGCACTATTAAGAGCCAGTATTACCTCAGAGGTAGGTGTAAGCATGAGAGCTAGAGACATTTTCATGAGTGAAAGCAATTGACAGCAATTCTAACAAAAATTTTTAATATTTATTGTTAATATAGTTTAATTTTATACTTGAAATTTTTTGATCTCCTTATTCAGTGCCTTTCTTTCTGTTTCTCTGTTTTATCCATTCTTGGTCTTCTGCATGGAATAAATTTTTTTACCAGTCTCAATTAATTACAAATTTTAATTTCCTTTTTTCAGTGTAGTACCTGTGTGTATATATATACATAAAGAGATGTAGTTATGCACACATATACATATTTATTATTATTATATATATAAGTAACTTTTAACTCTTTTAATATTCTTTTGCTCTTCCCTCATTTCACAGTTTTATGTTTCTGACATTTAGTCTTGTATTTCAGTTTTTATTTTATACTACAATATAATACAATTACTATTTTATGTAAATAATTTTTAAAAATTCATTGTTTTTGATAGTTATCTACAAATTATTAATTATAAAATGTGGTTTTAATGTAAATATTTGGTCCACAATTTGGAGATGTAACTAAGTGGTAAACCTTTTGCTTGCAAAATCTAACATCTTGCTTTCAAATATTGGCATGAGAAAAATACAAGAGCTCATGAACAGAATTGTTAACTTTTAAGCTACTAGACTTTGGCATGATTAACATTAAAAAATCTGAATATTGTGCCCTTGAGTCAGCGCCATTTGGGGACCAGGAGGTTTGAGAGAACAATGGCTGCTGCAGCAAACAAGCCCAATCTAGGAACCAGCACCATGTGTGGGCTGCGGCTGGAGTGGGAACAACCAGACCCCAGCCACTTCCAGCTCTTGGGCTGGCAAAGAAGTACCAATCATCCCCCACCCCAGCTCCCCGGCCCCCCATAAGTGATGGTCTTATCCTGAGAAACACAGGCTCTGATCATAGCTATTGAGGTGAAATGCACTTGGATGCCTGTGGTGATGTGCTGTTTCACTAACATTGCAAGTCCAGGGTCAGTGGGCTGATCATAGGTTCAGCGGATATTGCTAAGCAGTGTGACATCTAGTGAGGGTCTCCTTCTGAGGGTTGCAGCCATTGTTGATTCCCTATGGGCTGGTTTTGAGGTCCTATGTTGGATTGGGTTTTATTCTCTTTTGTTTTGTTTGATTATGTTAAATCCCAAGGCAGGAGAAACTATTTCAAGGATAGCAAGATATATTGTGTTAGCATTTTCGGGTTTATTACTGGCTTGTTTTGAAGTTCTTTATCACATTCATTGTTTTGTTTTTATTGTTTCTATTCTATTCTGTTCTGTTTGATTTTTACTATGTCAGAAGCTCTCTGCAGCTATTTTGAAGACATCAAAAGGCACTATGGTAACTATTGATTTCATAATGTTTTGAAGTCCTGTGTCTCTTACACTGGTTTTTTTTTT
Source organism: Dasyprocta punctata (assembly GCA_004363535.1). NCBI lineage: Eukaryota > Metazoa > Chordata > Mammalia > Rodentia > Dasyproctidae > Dasyprocta > Dasyprocta punctata. The sequence goes on along the minus strand of RJWM01043765.1, from coordinate 4,962 downwards.
TTCATTTTTTTATTTAAGCGAAGAAAAACAAAACAAAACAAAAAAAAGACGACATATATAGTAAAAACAACAAGCAAAAGAGACAAACAAACGACTAGAGTAAATACACAACATTGCAGGTTTACAAAACCGGAAGATAGAAGCTTGACAATGGTTGCAATATTGCGTATCGTTATCTTTAAAATGGTTTCTTACATTAACAGATATAGACATGCAAGATTGATCTAATCATATGAGTATTAATTGTTCTTTCTCAGTAACGAATACATTCAGCAGTGTTCTTTTTAGTTATCTTACATATACATATATACAGGTTTATATATTTTCCTCTTCCCTTTTCTCTTTCCGCCTATTCGCTTCCCGATTATCTTTGCTCTTTGGGCTGTTTTTTACCCTTACGTAGTATTTATTATAGATTTTGAATCATATATACTTTTCCATTTCTTACACTAGGGAGACAATAATTACACTGGTTTGTTTTGATTGGTTTTATTCTGTTATATACTCTTTAAAATAAAAAAAATTTCAAATTCTGAACATTGTAATATACATAACCGAATGTATCTGGAAATAAGTACATACAACATCATCTTGAAAATCAGTGCCATTAAAATTGGAAACCATCTGAAATCTTGGAAACCATCTGCAATCATGTCTAGATGTCCCCCACAAGTCCTCATGTGACCATCGATGGGATATTTCAGAGGTGGCTGGATCTAGAGTGTGTGATACTGGGATTAAATTTGTGATGCTGGCTTCAAGGGTGTTTTGTTACTAAGTTAGTCCACTTTGGCACAGTTCTGTGTGTAGATAATGGGAAGCTGCATTATGCATGGGAATGTTGTGAGCCCTAAGGGTGTGTAGCCTGGGTGGACTATGAGGGACAGAAAGAGGGTTTCTGCCGTTGCTTGCTCTGCATCCTTCCTGCTTTGCTGCCCGTACGCCTTCTGAGCACCATGAACACTTTGTTCCCTACAGTGACTCTCGGTCATGCCAACCTGCCTTGGACCCCAGCAACAGTGATCTCAAATCACTACAAACTGTGACCTAAATAAAGCTTTCCTCCTTTAACTTTGAGTGTCAAGCATCTTGTATTAGAAAAGAGAAAAGTAACTAAGACAACCATGAAAGGAAAAAAGTCTGCATTCTATTTACATGAAATTTTATGCTGACAAAACCAGGTCATTTTCAGCTCACTAGTATCTCTTCATGCCCCTTACCAGTCCCACTCCTTAAGGGGGATCACTTTGCTGACCTCTGAGAGCAGACATAATTTCTTACTCTCCTGTACTTTATTCAGATATGAGACAACAGGCAGATTTTGTGTGTGGCTTTCAATTTCCGTATGTTCTTTTAAATTTATCTGTATATCTGCATATTGTTTCAAATCTTGTACAGCACTGAATTCTATTTTTCCTATGCATCTGTTATTCATTTCTTAAAATAGTTTTACGACTGAATTGTACTGTGAGTATATCAGAGATCTGGTCATTCTCACATTGATACACACATGCTTTTTCTTTGGTCTGTGGCTTGTTAACTCCAGAAAAAGTGTTAGTGACGCATGTCCAATTTGTACTGCACATATACATATTGGTGTGTTGGCTCCATTAGTCTTTATATCTCTTCAACTTCAGGTAGTGCTGCCAAATAATTTTGTCAAATATTTGTAGCAATCTTACACTTTCTAGTAACTTATAAGTTTCGTAGTGTATGTACATCCTTGTCAAGACTGTATTTGATGTTTATCCTTCTTGTTGCAATAGGAATATATGAGGACATGATTTCACTCCTCTGGTGACTAAGGAAGCTGAACACATTTTTATATGAATCTATTCACTTCATGCTGTCTTCTAGGAAGACTGTGTTTTATTTTCCCTATCCAGTCATGGTTATACCTAATTATTCTTACTGGAATAATTACTTTAGGAGTAATAATAATTAGTTAAGGAGTTTTTCTATATACCAGAAGAAATTTTCTTTCCTGGTTCATTATTTTTCTCTTTTTTCCCTTCTCTGACTTTTAATAAATAAAATGTATTAATTTTAATATAGCATGATTTAACATTTTACTATTTTGAATGCTTCTCATTCCATGTCAAGAATTTTTTCCTAATCCAAGACCACAAAGATGTTGTTCTAGGTATTTCCCCAAAAATATTATGGTTTATATTTAAAATTTAGATGATTGTCTCATTTAGAATTACTCTATTCTATGGCTAGTGATTTAATTTTTTTACAACAAAGTAAGAGAATTCAGTTCTTTCAGAAAATATCTTACTGCTTCTTCACATTTGCTGCCACTCTTTACTTCTTCATCTGAATTAAATTCACCACACCTTTGACACTGACTTTGCTGAGAAAACAGTGTGCAATTTCTTATCACAGTTTCCATGTCATTCAATGTATTTCCATGCCATGTCAGGCATTATTCAAATTTACACTATACCAAAGTTGCTTCATCTTCCAAATGAAATGAAAACTAGCTTCTGCCCAATAGTTTTGTGCAGGGTAAAGTCCAACTTTCACACCGCATTGCACACATGATTTAAGAGGTAAACACTCAGCCCACTGAAGAATCCTGAAGCAGGGAAACCTTCAGATTCTGCCTCTCACGAGCAGCGTAAGTGAAGTGCTGCATGTGGCCTCTCAGCCCAGACTCCAGCTCTCACACAGATTCCTCTGGCTCTGAAGACCCGCGTCCTCAGTGGGAACTGAGACTGGTCTCCAAGGACCTGGGATGGCCACAGCCCGCTGACCACATGCTGAATTTGCAGTCCTGGAGGTGAGGCTTACACGTGGCTGGTGTTCTCCAAGTGTCTGCAGTGTGTAAAGTTTGGTTACTGGTGTGGTGGGGAGGGGAGGTGTGGACACACAGGAAGAACACGGGTGATCATAGAGCAGTGCGGGATGGGGGTTGTGCTGGAAGCCTCCCACCTCTGTGCTGAACTTTGAAACAAGATGTTTGCTCCTGCACCCCAGGCATCATGAGCTCCCTTCTGCCATCACCAGAGGCCAAGCTAGTGAGGGCCCCCCAGGACTTGGACTCTGAGTCTGCGACCCTGCAAGCCAGGTGAGCATCCTTCACACACAGAAACTGCCTCCAGCTCCATGATGTGGAGGCAGACCTGACTCACACACTGCACGTGCCAGGCACAGTGGTGAGCATTTGAAATCCCATGTATTCAGGGGACTGAGGCAGAAGGATACTGACTGCCCAGCAAGCCAGGGCAACTTAATGAGACTTTGTAGAAGTGAAAGATTTAAGAGTCTCAGTAAAAAAATCTAAATGATAGAGAATGTAGCTCAGGGATAAGATTGGTCCTCTGTTTTCTTCTCAGCACCACAGGAAAACAAGCAAAGTAAACTACTGATCATGTTTCTTACCCATGAAGCAATAATATTGAAAATGTGCACAGTTAAAAGTGTAAAATACAATCTGTAATGTTATTTTATGCTTATTTTCATACTATTCTTTGGATTCCAATCCCATGATTTGCATTTTTTGTTTCATAATATCGATATTTAAATTGTAGCTCCAAAATCTTTTCAATTAAATGTAAATGATATTTCATCTTTAAAAAAGTTGCCTTTTTATGGTAAGTAAGAATTAGTGTATAATACATCACCATACTGGAGTATTAATATGCCGATATAATTTGTGCATTTCATCACACCATGTATGTTTTTCATCCTTTCCATTTTAAATTTTCCTGCAGTATTTTTTATACGTCCTCATTTTAACCTTTTACTTTGTATAGTATGTACTCAGGATCTTATTTTGTCAAATCTAGAAATTACATGACACAACGGAAACACAATATAACGTGATTTTGCTTGGTATTTTAAATGCCCACTAGGAAATATAGAAGCAACTTAATTGCTTTTTCCTTCTTAGAATAGTTTCCCATAATGATTTATTTTTTCATTTTAAAGGTACACACTCAATTTACACGCACTTGGCTCAATGGTGTTTCATTATCTGAACTCTTCTTTTCTTTGCAGCTTCAAATTTAAGGGACAGATTATTGCTCACCCTCTGTGAATTCTCCTGTGATCATTCCAGCCTCTGCTTTCCCAGCTCACTTCAGCACTATCCCAACATCAAGGAGACCAGATAACTTCCATCTCATTGGGTTCACGTAAGTATAGCCATGCAATATAAATTCTTCACTCTGGATTTTTCAGCCTTTATGTTATTTAAAAGATGTTCTGCTTTGTTGCAAGGTTTCGTGGATCATTGTTTAGAATTTCTCTATGTCATTACATTCAGTGAATAGCTGACAAGTGGTTTTTAATTGGGCTACTACTGTCCATGTGTATTTGTTTTAGAGTAAGGTTATTACATATGGCAGTGGTATGTAAAATCTACAACTTGTCATTTTAAACTCATGCACAAATTTCTGTTGGTCTTATACGTAGGAACAGAGTTGTTGGTAGATGTGTTAAGATCTCTCCTGCTTCAGGAGACACCAACAGTTTCCTGGAGTCTTTGTACTAATGCACAAACCAACCAACAGGTTATAAGTCATCACATGCCAACATCATTTTGTAAAGTCGATCTTTTCTACTATTTTTATTTTATCATTCAAGTTGTTACTCAATGCTGAAGGGTAGTAGTATAATTTTCTTTTTCCTATTATTTACTGTTTCTCTGCAACTGATCCTAGGCCACTGGATAGCCTCTGTCTAAAGTGCCTGTTTGTTTCAGTTTGCACATATTTTTCTACTGTGTTGTCTGTATATCTGTTGATCATGTGTAGCCATTTATAGATACTGGAAGTGAGCTCTCTTTTTCTTTTGATGAGGTGAAACTCTTATCTTAAAAGTCAGTATTTTGCTGTGTCACACCTTATGGTTAATTTTTGCAGTGTTTGAATAATCTTTTCATATGCTAAGACCACAGACTAATATTTTTAACAGAAGTCTATTTAAAATTAACTTGTGTTCTGTGGACTGTGA
>RJWM01043764.1:0-13770 GCA_004363535.1 Dasyprocta punctata | reverse complement strand
GCCCCTCCAGGGGTGTCCCAGGCTTCCCTCCACCCTGCTCACCCTTTGCACGTGGTCCTTGGTCAGACTGGCAGTGTACACTCGAGGTGCCCTCCGTTTCTGCCGGGGAGCAGAGGGCTCAGGGACAGCTGGGTTCTGTGGACCCTGCGTAGGCTCCGCCTCCTCCTAGGAGTGGGGTGAGGCCTCACAGGACGTGGAGTCTGAGGTTGTCCAACCGGACATTGCTGTGTGCACCCGAGGGGTCCCGATAATGGGCAGCGGACTCTTATGTGTCGGCCGGGAAGGGGACCGGGCAGTCAGGTTCAAGGTGACCCTGGGACACATGTACTGACCACTGACTGCAGACACTGGAGCTCTGCTGGAGGCCCCATGTGCGGCCACCTTCTGCCCAGATACTGCACAGATAAGGGGTTGCCGCAGAAGTCAGTTGGGGTGAACTTCTCCCTCTCTTATGGCTGCCACTGGGCTGGAGGACAGAGCCTAGAGCTGGAACACAGAGGGCAGACCCCGCAAAAGCCCTCTGGGTGCCCACTACTGCCCACACCCCAGGAGTAGGGGGAGCCCCTCAGTTGCTGCAGCCGTCAGCCTGTTCCTGGAGGCAGCTGGAGCCCTTTGCTCTGGGGTGTCCTGCGTGGTCTCCCTCGACCTCAGCGGGATGCATCCCTGGAGTGCTTGCTCTGAAAGGACCCCCGCCCCCCGAGTTGGAGTTGGTGGTGTCCTCTCCAGTGGTCCTTTCTGGCTCAAACAAGGATGTGGGGTGTGGGGATGGTCCCCAACCTGGCAAAGAACCTGTGGGACCCTGAAGGCTTCTGGGTAAACAGTGGGGCTTCGTCTCCGAGTTTATCTCCTGACCCCGCTGGAAGAAAACACTAAAATGACACAAATCCACAAAGGCGGCGAGGCAGAGAAGAATTATTGGAAGATAAGCACTTTAAAAATATTTGGAATCCAGGAAATCGATGGAGAGGTTTACACTGGCTTAGCCCAGGCAGGAAGGTGAGGGCGGACAGCGTGAGGGCGAGGACGGGAGCTTCGGCTGAAGGCAGGCGAGGGGCGGGCTGCGCAGAGCCTGAGATGGGGTGACCGGAACCCCGATTCCTTCCTGTATCAGTTCCTCTGCTGGACCCCGGGGAAGCAACCCGGTGACTGTGCGCAGAAGTCAAGGAGAAGAAGGGAGCCCGGGCTCCTGCAGTGGGAGGTGGTGCGCCGAGGGGGTGCACTGCGGTGGGGGAGCCCTGCAGCTCGGGGCTGTGGCCCTGCAGGTTCCTGTCACTGCTGCCCCAAATCACCACAGACTTGGGGCTCAAAGTGGCACAGACCTGTGTTATCCTCAGGTTCTGGAGCCTAGGAGCTCAAGGTGGACCTTGCTGTCCTGGTCTCCGCGGGGAGGGGTGTGTCACTTCCGGAGGAGCTGGGAGAAGGTCGCCCTGCTTGTGCCACAGCACCCTAACCCTAACCCTAGCCCTAACCCCAACCCTAGCCCCACTCACCCCCTTCTTCCCTGTCGTGAGGACCCACGATTCATGGGGTTCGTGTGATACCTCACATGCTTTCCTCGTGGCAGAATCCCTAATTGAATGGCATCTGCCGTGTCCCTTGACCCTGTGAGATAGTACATCTGGGGGTTCCAGGAATGAGGGCACGTGCACCTTTGGGGCCACTGCTTTGCATGCTACAGACCCCTGTGCAGAGACTTTAGAACCACACCCCCCAAACCTGACAGGCCCAGAGGGGAGGCTTCCAGATACCATCTCTCGGGGTGCCCCATTGCCAGCCTCTGCCAGGTCATCCCACACAGTGCCCTGTTAGCCAGGCGCCGTTGAGTTTTGCCTTCCACACACTGCTGTCCTTTTAGGAAGCTGGAGATGGGCTCCAGTGCTAGAAGGGCCTAAACCGGGAGGAAGGAAAGCGCCAGGAGCAGGAACCGAGAGCAAGCGGGCGCTGCCGGCTGGGCACTGCAGTCCGGACCGGGCGAGGTGCAAAATGAAGTCCACGGATCAGTTCAGATGCCCCGGTGCTCAGGAAGTAATATTGCCCAGCACTTGGGGAATCTGGCCAAGCTTGTGAGAAAACTTGAGAAGCCAAGCAAATAAAAGCAAAGTGCACAAAAACAGTGACGTTACACTGCTGTGTTCAGCAGTGCCGCATCTTCATTAACAGTACTTACATATTCGAGTAACGCTTCCGTAGTCATGCTAATGTAATGCTGATTTAACTCTAGACTGTGATGTAATTGTAGGACTGGGGAGATAGAACTGCACAAGAGGGAAGTGTAGGAGGGCTAAATCCACCCACCGCAGCAGTGTCCAGGAGGAAATTTATAAAACCGGTGAATTAAGAAATAGCATAAGCATATTACTCAGAAATGGATAAATTCTCCCCAAAATGAAAACATTGAAAATGCCAGCTAATGGGGCCGGAAACTGAGGGAGATGGGCCTGCTGATGTCCTATAAATTTTAGTGCTAATATTATTTTAATTTTTACCATATGCATGTATGACTTTGATTTAAAAGAACCCAAGAGCTCAAAATGAATCTGTTTCCCAGGCGGTCACCCCTTTCCAGCTGCCCCTAAAATCAGGCCCTTCCTGGTTTTTCTTCACCACTACGCTAGCCCAACACTGCCTGAAATCCTTGTGCCACAAAATCACAGTGGGAGCAGTTTTGGGGGGCAGAGCTGTTTTGCCGATGGAAGTGTGTATATGTGTGCGTGCGTGCATGTGTGCGTGCGTGCGTGTGAGAGAGAGAGAGACTATAGTGCTCTAATCTCTACCCAATGATGTAGATTAAAAATATAGATCCTTCATCAAAGGTCAATGGAAAACATTTATTTCTTAACCTTTGTGGGAGAGCTTGTCTCTATAACTTTATAAATTCTGAATCTCATTAAGAATAGTGTGTGTGTGTGGTATGGGAGATTGAACCCAGGACCTTCACACAGAGCTACATCCCTAGCCCTCATTTTATTTTTTATTTTGAGACAGGGTCTTGCTAACTCACTAAGTTGCCCAGGCTGGGCTCAGACTTCTGATCCTCCTGTCTCAGCCTCCCAGAGTGCTGGGATTACAGGCCTGGGCCACCAGGCCCGGCTTCATTAAGAGCGTCTTGGTGGCCAGGCTTCCTGTGAGCCTGGAGGTAAGACGCACGTCACCTTGCTGGGAACTGCGCGAGTGAGGATGATGCAGCCTCCGCCTTAGGCGCCTGCCCAGACGGACAGGGTCCCACTGGAGCCTCCTCTCTCCCCGCCGTAGGACGCGGAGAGACTCAGTCTGCTTTCCCACATCAGCGAGCAGGAGCACAGTGCCAGCTGCCGGAGTTCAGCATCCGTCCTGCTGCCCGAGGAGCCCGGCCACTTCCGCCCGGTCTACAGGGGCGCCCCCGCCGTGTTCTGCATTCAGCTCTTCTGTATCGATGAGAAGTACGAGGCGAGGCAAGTGTTGGTCTCCTCGGGGTCTCTTAGGGCCACAGTGACACGTGAAGTTGGTGGCCCAGTGTTTTCACTTTGCAGAGCCGGTGTGTCCAGACCTGGCACCCCACGTCCACATCTCTTGGGGAATTTTTCAAACAGTGGAGTCTTTTAAGCCCCACCCAGAGATCCTAGACTTTCAGAGTTGGGCAGCGGGTACGGATTTGGGTGTGAAAGCTTGCAAGGTCTGGGCTCCCTGGATCACAGCGAGGATCTGGAACTGACCACATGCTGCTCCCCTTCTCTGAAGTTTCCAGAGACTTGGAATTTGGGATGCTTCCTGCCTAGAGTCTTTTGGTTCCAGGTGACAGAAAGTTCCATTGAAATTGGCTTTGTGGAAAAAAGGTAGGACAGTTGCCTTCCATGACTATAGATGAGTCCAGTTGTAGGGCTAATTTCACATAGGATTTGAGCCCAGATGTAGCTGACCGAACCAGGGACTGGCTTTTTCTCTCTGCGTCTTTGTCCTGGTCCTCTGCAGTGGCCTCAGCCTGGGGCCACGATTGCTGACCGTTTCCAGTCTACATGGACATCCGGTGAGGGGGACACTCTGGTTAGGGCTCAGCCTGCCAACCAAGGTCCCACAAGGCCCAACTGGACAGTGTGCTTATTCCAACAGTGACCGAGTTGGGCCTCAGAATGGGCTCAGTTGCTTGCTCTGAGGCTGCCCTGCACCTGGGGCTGCAGTGCCACCCAAGGTCAGTGGGAGAGGGCATCCATAGACACCTGGGCTGCCTGCCCCGCCCCCACCTGCCCCTCTGTGAGTCTGGTATTCAGGACCTGCGGCCCCCCCCCGTCTGGACCTGGACTGCTGCCCTCCCTGCCCACAGTCCACATCTCCTATAGCACATCAGCCGTCCAGCAGCTGCCCAGGACAGTCTAGGGAGGCAGGGACTGTTCCATTTGACAGAGACGCTCTGGAGACCCTTAGGTGACCTGCACAGGCTGGATGGTGTTTCAGCAGATATTTCAGAACATAGCTCTGATCTCCCAGGCTCCTGTAAACAATGTCGTGCTTTTTTTTAACCTTGAATTTTCAGCCTCTGTGGAGATCTTAAAACTTGAAAAGGGAAATAAAAAAAATTCAAATTATAGGGATCTAAAAAGCTTATAAAGCCCTGCTAGACTTGTTTTAATACTCCTTTCCCCTGTGCATTTTGATATAAGTGTGTCTAGATGTGACTTTGGGATTTTTAAACAGAAATTTGATGACAGTGTGAATTGCCTGTGACTGTGAACAGAACGCTGGCCAGAAAATGGTTTGCATATAAAAGAGAACAAGAATGGCCTGTAACCTACCCTGTGGAGCAGGATCACATCTGCACAATGACTGTCTGCTTTGTGTTTTTGCTTTGAGATGAGGGTCTTGTATGTACACCAGGCCGGCCTTAAATTCATTATATAGCCCAGGCTGGCCTTGAACTCGCAGCGATCCTCCTGCCTCAGCCTCCTGAGTGCTGAGATTGTAGGTGTGTGGCACCATGCCCAACTTCCTGTGGCTTTTCAAGTGTGCAGAGATTATTAATTGTAATGACAGTGACTTCTTCAACAAAATACTTCACTACTGACACATGTCGCTTGTGACTTCACGTTCTGCTTGGCATATTCGCTGACTAGTGGCAGGCGAGTCCCTGCTCAAGCCAAGAGGGAGCCACAGATCTCCTCAGGTGCCCCCCGCTCTGCTTGTAAGCTGGGCACTGACGCTGCCCTGTCTTGTTTACAGGTCGCTGGATTTTATGAATTTCGTTTTCAGTCTCTTTCCTGTAAGTACATGCTGAGGCTGGGCTCTCCCACTGGTTCTCTAGTTCAGATGCAGTATAGAGAAGTAGGAGTCCGTAGGCCCCGCCCAGGCATTAACAGTGCTCTCCATGCTGAGGCTGGTTCTCTAGTTTAGATGCAGTATAGAGAAGTAGGAGTCCTTAGGCACTGCCCAGGCGTTAGCAGTGCTCTCAGTGCTGAGTTCGGAAATGCTTCTGTGTTCTTAGGATAAGGTTAGAAACTCTTGCACATAAAAAAACTGTCATGTTCAATAATTCCTCAGTTACACTCTCTACAGTTTGTTTCAATGCATAATTCCTTTATTTATTTATTTATGTTTGGTACGAGGGATCCAACTCACATCCTTGCACTTACCAGGCAGGCACTTAGGCTACTGAGCTAAATCCCTGGCCCTGTTTTTTGAGACAGGGTCTTGCTATGCAGTTCAGGCTGGCTTTGAACTCACTTTGTAGACCTGGTTGGTTTTGAACTCACAATGATCCTCTTGCCCCAGCCTCCCGAGTGCTGGGATAAAAGGCGTCATGGTTCCTTTTAGAGATAGCTTTATTGGTGTTTTATTAGATTCACATCATGTTCGTAGAATAGGAAAGTGTCAGAGATGACACTAGCACGAACTACAGTGCTCATATTGGCCGTGGTCCCCACGGCTTTCTGGCGGTGAGGAAAGGGCGAACTCCCGGGCCTGACACGACCCCTGTGGCGTGTGCAAGGGACTGGCCACACCTATGTGCAAACCGCATCGCCCACCTGGGGTGTCCTGACCTTCTCCCCCCGGGCTCCTAACTGACCTCTTCTCACTTTGCTGGGAGGAGGAAAGTGGAGGGGAGGGACAGTTGGGAGGTGCACTGGGTTTCTCCCGCCACTCCCTGCGGTTGCCATTCTTCACGTGGCCAATTCCAAGCCAACTGTCTATTGTTTTGTATTTCCTTGTACTCTTTCTGCTGTGGCAGAAATAAATACAGTTTACTTATGTTGTCTAAAGAGCAGGTGATATTAGGCTTTATTTCCTCGTTTTTTAAATATAATGAAGCCCCGTAGCGAGGCAATATATTCTCTACAGTAATTTCTTTGAATTAATTTTAAGGCATTTTAGAAGCTCATAAAGCAACATAGATCATCCAAACAGAGACTTTACAAAGCTGGTCTTCCCCAGTTTGCCTCAAAGAAATTTCACCAAGTTTTAATTTTTGTTTTAAAGTCCGTATAAAGGCAAATCTTCAGCGTTATAAAATACCAGCTGAACACAGCAGAGGCCCTGTTTACTCTTTAAATCCTATTTGATTTTGAGATACGAGGAAACAGGAACAAAATACCTTCATTACTTCTTCCTTAATCCTTCAAGTCTGAGCGAAAGCAGCTCATTACAGCAGCCTCCCCTCCCCTGGAAGCCCTCGAGACGTGGCACCCCAAGCTTTATTTTCAGCTTAGTTTGCAACCTGACTACAGTTCCCCAAAAGGAGAGGTGTTATTTTGCTGGGAAGAAGGAAGATAAGGTCAGATAACCGTTCACTCCCTGTGGGTCGCACACACATGTCCCCAGGGCTTTGGATTAGCACTAGCGATGCCTTCACAGGGCTCGAGGGAAAGGGAGGTCCCAGAGGGACAAATTAACTCTGGGAAGAGCAGACTGCTTCTGCAGGGACCTGGCAGAAGGTCAAGTGGCTGCGGGGAACAGAGGTGGCCCAGAGCTGCCCAACTGCAGACACCACGTGGACCCTGTCAGCCATTCCCAGAGATTTTGTGGCCACATGAGCACCAGGTGAAAGGGGCCAGTGGCCCCCATGTTAATAACCTGTTCATCTTGCTGGGTGTCTCCAAACTGACCATTTCAACATGCAATCAAGGTGACAGATTATTTTTTTCATTTATTTTTTATTTTAGAAACAAAAGCATAGAAATGATGCAGAATTTTTAAAAAATAGTAGGAAATTAACACTAGTTAATGTATTGCTTATCGTTATCTTAGAAGCAGTTGTTCAGGTTACAAGATTTAGGCATGAAAAGTAATCAAACAGTGAAAGCACAAACAAGGTGACAAATTATTGATGAGCTCGTTTACATTCTTCCTCTCACACCGAGTCTTTGAAGAGAACATTTATTTTATACTACAGCACTTCTCAATATAAATACTGCATTTGCATCAGAAATACTTGGTCTAGATTTGGGTCTCATAAAATCTACAGTTGGATGAGGAAATTCACACATTCACATTGGGATGAATGGGTTCTAAAATGCCTTAAAATCAATTCACCTACTCTGATAATGCATAAAACTTTTCTAATAAGTGGAACCAAGCACCAGTTTTTAGGTTTAAAGGAAGTTAAGTTAAAAATTCGGTTGTTGGTCAACAGCTACATTCCAAGTGCTCTTCAGCTGGATGTGGCCATAGCTACCATATAGTGCAGTGCAGGTCATGAAGGCAGGAAGTGCAGGTCAAGAAGGCAGGAAGTGTAGGTCATGAAGGTAGGAAGTACAGGTCAAGAAGGCAGGAAGTGCAGGTCATGAAGGCAGGAAGTACAGGTCAAGAAGGCAGGAAGTGCAGGTCATGAAGGCAGGAAGTACAGGTCAAGAGGGCAGGAAGTGCAGGTCAGGAAGATACCCATCAGGACATTTGGACCCACCTGCGTCTGCAGCCTAAACACATGGTTGACAACCCATACTGTATGTGATCATAGGACCTTAGAGCCAGAGGGCCTGACACACCTCCCTGACACCTCACAGAGTGAGGGCAAGGCCTCTACCAGGACACCACGCTGCCTCACTGGCTTGGTGAATTCACGAGAACAAGTGTTCTTAGCTTGAAAAACTACCTCCGTCGAACGACTATCCCAAATAGGTGCCACTGTTCCTAATTTTCAGTTTTTCAGGGTTCACTCAGAGTCACAGATATCTTCCCCATCTTCTTGTGGTTGCATCTCCCTGAATTTTATGTGATTACTTTTGAAAATAGTGGGAAGTTAATTGAGAATCTTCTCCATACATTTTGCTTCTATTTTCCTTTGTGCCATATAGCAGGAACATGTTCAATGATACATGCTTTTTGTGCTTCTCCTGTGCCCTGGCTTTTGATCGCACTAGGACAAGAACTTCTGCATCATTTCCGTGCCCCAACTCACCCCTGAGTTTGTCCTCATCCAGAACTTTGTGAAAGTCATCCCCTTTGATGACTGCACACTACAGCACGACCTCTACGTCTTCCACCGGGCCGGGCTGTTCAAGTAAGTGGCTACACGTTGGGCCAGATGACAACCTGTGAAATTAAACAGGGGAAGGAACCTGCAGCTCCCTGCTATTTTAATTTAATGATTTGTTTTAAAGGTAGTTTTTTATTAGTAGGGGGCTTGGCCAAGTAATTTGAAATAATATGTTAAGGAAAAAGTAGTGCTGAGAAGAGACTTGCCCTGTCAGATATTAAAACAAAGTGTAGATCATAATCATTGAAATAATGACTTGTTGATGGATTCCGTGGGAAGAACAATGTGACAGGAGGAACAGCCCCGCCATAGACCCGATATGCTAAGACTTCAGTGTGTGAATGTATGTGTGTGGTGGTGCTTCTGTTCATGACCTTAATTCATTCCACCATTCTGGGAGATGGCCATGATTGAGTATTTTTGGGCACTCAATCCAAAGCAGTGCAGGAAAGGTAAGGAAGAGACAAAGTAGGATGAGGCCTTTAATGAGGGCAAGTGAGAGCTTTGAAGGAGGATACAGAAGCTCAAAGAAGTGGGACTACTTTCATCAGTTCTGGCTGGGAGAGGAGTTTGGGAGATGGGCAAAATGACATATTAACAGCTGATTTGAAGGAGCATCTGTCTGTGTGAAATTGGAGACAGAAAAATTTACTGGGGGATGAGGGTGGAGGCTTGGGGGGTTGTGGAATCCTGGGATTGGAGAGGGCTCGGCGCACGTGCAAAAAGGGAGCAGGAGGTTTATCTCTGGAACAAGAAGGAGAACATAGAGGTTACTGTTGGAGAGAGAAGTCGTTTCTCTGGGTCTGGCACTAATTTGGGTGGATGTCATGTTACAGAGAGCTAAACCCAAGGCTGGCAGAACCTATCAGGCCACATTCGCGTTCTTGCAGGAAAGATGGTTCATGTTCATCTCCCAGTGCGGAGTATGTGAATGGAAGCAAAATTTTGCTACAAGCTTCTGTTTACCAACTGAATTGCTTGCAAACAGAAGCATTGGTGAACTAAGCCATTACTATACATGTGCAAAAATGCCCAGATGGGTGTACAAGAGTGGGAAAGGACTGTTCTGCAAATGACGGGACCAAATAAAGATAGCAACTTTTTTCATACTCTAAGGTAAAATAGATTCAGAGATGATTAAAGAGTTAAACATAAATGCTGAAACATAAAGGAAAGAAAATCTATCCTCAGTGCAAAGGTTGGTGCCAAGTTCTTGGAGTACATCAGTGAACATCATACAGGAAGGGTCCATGCCTTCTGAAGGTTATAATCACAGGGCAAAGTGTAAACGGTGTGTTTAGTGTGCACAGGCAGCTGGGGTTAGACTCCTAGCACCTCCCCGCCTCCCACACACGAAGTATGAAAAAAAGCAAGGTTCTTTTGTTTTACTATAGAAAGTTTTTGAACCACCCAAATTAAAGCAAATGCAACTGAATAACAAAAATATTATAAGAGGTGGTTCAGAGCACCATGGGTACTTTTGAGCCCATGAATGGGGTGGAAAGAGAAATGGGCAGGAAGTTCTTTCCCTCTGTGGTTCGTGCATCCCTTCTGTTCCTCCTATCCGGAGTCAGGAACAAGGTCATGTGGCCCTGCCTGGCCACAGGGAAGGCTGGGAGATCTGTTAATCACTGTTGGCTACGTGCCCAGTAGGAACTCAGTGAATTTCACTACCAAATGGAAAAAGGATCCCGTAGGACCCGCATGTCCAGTTTCTGTCTTCTGTCAAAATAAAAGGAAGCTCCAGAAAGTTACCTGGGACTCCGCCCGGTGTGCCTCAGGAAAGCAGGACCGACTGAGAATGTGGGGAAGAGGCTGACTTCGTTTTGGTCTGCATCACCTGTTTTGTTTTCAATTTTTCTTTTAACTGATTTTTTCTTGGAGCAGTTTTAGGTTCATGGCAAAATTGAGCAGAAAATAGTTTTCATGTAACCTGCACACAGACCCTGCCATGACTGGCATCCAGCACTAGAATGGCAGGTTTGTTACAGCTGATGGACCAACAGTGACTTCTCATTAGTGACCAAAGTCCATGGTTTATGGTGGGGTTCTCTCTTGGTGGTTACAGTCTGCTGGTTTGGACATGTGCATAATAACATGTGTAAAAACACCGTTATAATATAGAGAATGTTGTCAGGCATGGTGGCACACACCTGTAATCCCAGCGCTCAGGAGGCAGGAAGGATTGCTGTGAGTTCGAGGCCAGCCCGAACTACATAGTAGGACCCTGTCTCAAAAAAAAAAAAAAATTACAGAACAGTTTGACTGCCTTAAATCTCTCTGTGCTCTGTTTATCCCTCCTCCCTCTCTGCCCAGCAACCACTGATCTCTGTACTCCCCCCATAATTTTGCGGGAATCATCCAGTATGAATCCTTGCAGATCGACTCTTTCCCTTGTCATAATGTGCATTCAAGATTACTGTGTGTATTTTCATGGTTTCATAACTCATTTCCCTTTAGCACTGAATAATAGTCCGCTGTATGGAATTCCACCATACCGTAGTTTATTTGTCCATTTATCTGCTAATGGACATTTTGGTTACTTGCAAGTTTGGGCAGATGACAATAAAGTGGTTCTAAACATTCGTGTGCAAGTTTTTGTGTAAACACAAGTTCTCATTTTATTTGGTTAATTACCAAGGGGTGGAATTTCTGGATGTAGGACCAGAGTTTGTTTGCTTTCGTAAGAAACTGCCAAACTACCTTACAGCGCAGTCAGATCCTTTTGCATTAAAACCAACAATGAACGAGAGCCCCCATCGCTCTGCAGCTTTGTCAGCGTCTGCTGCCGGGGGTTTGGGTGTCAGCAGCACTAGCAAGCGTGGAGCGGCGCCTCACTGTGGCTTTAAATCTGCAGTGCCATCCGACGCAAGCAGCCTGGGATTAGCGAGTCCCGAGCGCTTCCTTCCTGTCTGTATGTCTTCCTCAGTGAGGTGTCCGCCCAGATCGCTTACCTGTCTTTTAAGTAGCCTGTTTATTTCTGTTTGGTTTTTTAAAAAAATCATATGAATGTATTTTATCCATAATAGAAAGTACAATTAATTTGCTGTCCATTGAAATTTTAAATTTTATTTTATTTATTTATTTATTTTTTGCGGCACCGGGGATTGAACTCACAACCTCGCGCCTGCCAGGGTAGGCGCTTAAGCCAATGAGCCAAACTCCCAGCCCTAGTTTTTTGAGGCAGGGTCGCACTATGTAGCTCAGGCCAGCCTTGCGCTCGCGTTGTAGCCCAAGCGGGCCTCGAACTCACAACGCTCCACCTACCTCAGCCTCCCGAGTGCTGGGATTAAAGGCGTGCGCCACCACGCCCGGCTTTAAATTTCATTTTAATTTGAATGCTACTTTTTTTTTTTAAGTTGACTTAAATTTTAAAGTCAAATGCTTTGGTGAAATATTTTTCTGACTCGGGGTTCTCATTCTGAGTAGAGGCATGGGAACCCCAGGTGCCGACAGGGAGCACGGGATCTGGGACCAATCCATGGTCTGGCTGTAGGAGTGGTCTCATTATTACTTAACTCACATTTCATATTTACATGAGTTTTTTCCCATGCTTCCTTCTTACTGTGAGCATGCGTTACTGTGGCTGGGAATGCAGGGGAAAGCTTTGCGATGCCGAGACCTGCAGCGTCTCTGGGAATTACTCCTGGTTGCAGCAGGGCCTCGTTTTTCTTTCTAACCATTTTCAGCTTCATCTTTTTAATTGCTGCATATAAAATCAGAGCAAATCATGTCCACATGGGTTCTGAAAAATTAAAGATTCACCAGCAGAAATTATTTTTGTGTCATTTCTCCAGCAAGTCATAGTTTGTCCCCATTGCCATCTGCAGCCTCCTGGGGAGCCTCTCTTCTCAGCCTGAGTGTCACCTGCCCACCACCCGCCACCCAGCTCTCAGCCCTGATGTTTTTGGGCTCCTCTGGGTGCCACTGCCATCTCATGCCTTTTCCAGGTCAGGACGGTGGGCAGGGTCCTGAAAAGGAGGATGGCTGTCACCAGCAGGCGCATGATGCCAGGCCATCTACACGAAGACTGGATTGCTCCTTTAATTCCTGACACGAAATTCTTAGCCTAATAAGCAGTGTGGGGAGATCAAACGTGTATCGTTAGAAATGCAGGGTTCAGTTGTCAGGACTGTCCAGCTCTCTGTCCACCTCTGCGTGGGGTACGATGTCCTTCATGCCCTCTGCTCATTTAAGGCTGAGGCTCCTGACTGCCCTTGGTTGGTGTTGTCATCCAAACACTGTAATCCCTTTTCTCAGCCTCCTTGAGGTCTGGGAAGTTATATTTGTAATCCCATTGAAACGTTACTGGAATCCCAGCAGGTTAATTCCAATCTACCACCTCCAGTGCAACCCACAGCAATAATGAAGACACTAAGATGTATTTACAATTACAGGCAGCCGAGGGGTTCTAAGTCCCATCCAGGTGAGGATTCATGGAACACAAAGGCCTCACCCCAGCACCTCAGCCAGAATTTATTAGCTTGTGAAGAGGGGAGTGGCTTGAGGATGAGTGACAGTGAGAATTGTGGAATCATGTGAGTCTGTGAGCTAGGCTTAGCTAGAAGGTGAGAAAGACCCATGTGCATGACTCAATTGGGATATGTCTTAGTTACTTTTCTCTCACTGCTGAGACAGAATACCTGATGCTCAAAATTAGGGAAGAAAAGGTTTATTTCTTACAGTTCTTGGAGGTTTCAGTCAATATTCAGCTGGCTGCAAGGCAGGGTGGCGTGGTGGGACAGCCATTCATGGCAGCCGCCACACAGCAGGGCGAACCAGCAAGACAGAGAGAGGACGTGCCTTCTTCTTACCCTTACACTGTGTATCAGCTCCACCCCGGGAGGGTGCAGCACTTACATCGCCAGTCCCAGCACTAAACAACAAACCAACCATGAATGCCATACTCAGCTGTCTCCATGATTGCATGAGGCTTTGGGGGGACTCAGGACCATACCCATAGCGGGGAAGCATTTAAATGTTTAGGAGGCTGTTGCTTCAGTTTGTGACATGTAAACTTTTGTGCCCTGGGAAGTGCTAGCCTCTCATTCTGAGGTTCGAACCCAGTTGACAATCCTGGAGCTATGTGGCTCTGCCATCTCACTGTGTTCAACCATTTATAGAGAGGTGCAAGGCAAAGAGACAGGAGACATTCAGCTGGCTTCAAAGATTACACATCAGCACCTCAGCTAGCCGTATTTACATTGCTTAGAGCCAATTGAAGGGGAAGGAAATATCTTAGCCAGCTCTGTACAGACCTGCACTTGGAGATAGGGCTTGGGTTAACTAATGCAGAGATGATTGTTCTGCATTGATGGAGAGCCTTCCAC
>RJWM01043763.1:0-13630 GCA_004363535.1 Dasyprocta punctata | reverse complement strand
CCTCCCCCTCTGACATCTGTCTAACCAGCACCTTGGCGGGCGCAACTTCTGGACCTTCATGGGAAACACAGCACTTCGCGAAGCACCTCCAGCCCACCCGGCACCCTGGCCCTGGTCCAAGGGATGTGGGAGGCTTGGCACTGCCTCACGGGGTAAGGGCATCAGACCTGGCCCTCTTGGCGTGGAAGGGGGCGAGGGCCGTGTGTCCGGGAGGTCCTGGCCATCGTCACCAGCCCTGCGCATCCAGGCCAGGCCCCTGGCACAGGCGGGCAGTCTGGTGCCCGGAGGAACCGGCATGCGGCTGGACAGTGCGGAGGGACTCCTCCGTCCCCAGGTGCTCCAAGCTGCTGGCCCCCGGCTTCCTGGACGCCCACGGAGCCCAGAGCAGACCCGCCCTGCGCAGGGCGGAGCCGGCAACCTCTGCCCTGCGCGCCTGCGGGTGGATCAGGGCGCGGTAGACCCAGCCCGGCTCGCGTGGGCGGGTGGAGAGCCCCACGACTCGGCTGCTCATACCCTGCGCACAGCAAGACACTGAGTTTGTCTTGGTCTCGTTTTTGTTTTTTGAGACAGAGTCTCGCTGTGCAGCCCAGGCTGGCCTCGAACTCGCGTCCTGAGTGCTGGGATTACAGCGTCCAACCCCACGCCCAGCTGAGACACTGGACGCACAGCCGCCACACGGTCGCTTGGGTGCAGACATCCATGTAAGTGCTGCCTGGCCCAGTCCGCGAAATGGACGCCAAACCAGACCGCAGCCGCGCCGCGGTGGGCCGCGAGCAAAGGGCACTAATCAAGGTAGATCTGGCCGTCTTTGGAAGGCTTCCCTGGAAGGGTCTCGCTGTGCAGTTCAGGCTGGTCTTGAGCTCACTTTGCTGCCCAAGCTGATCTCAAAATCGCGACAATTCTCCTGCCTTAGCTTCTCAAGTGCTGGGATTACAGGCATGCACCACCACGCCCGGCTGAAGGCTTTAATTTTTATAAGATGGGAAGAAAACATTTATGAGACTGTATTAAGAGTTACTGTATGGTTTTAAGTAAATAAAATTTAAAACACCTTCTTGCAAGGAAGGAGACCCCCTAAGTGGCTCATGAGGGCTCTACCCAGCCTGTCCTGGTGATACGGGGGAATGGAACTCCCATCCTACTATATGTCTGGTACGAGTTTGTGTTCTCTAAGGTCAAAGAATGAATTTTAGGAACAACGGAGGTTAAGAGTAGAATATATTTATTGAGAGAAAGAAAGCTTCTGTCTGAGGGGCAGAAAGGATCCCAAGCAGGTTGCCAGGGACTTTTCTAGGGACTTTATAGAGTAAAACCACAATGTGAGACGGGTCCAAGGTGATGAAAACCTGGGAACTCGCAAGGTGGGCATAAGGGGGGACAGAACTATGATTAACCAACAAGATCAGTTGCTCAGGTAAAATTGATTAGATTGGGGACAGATGGGGAAGCGAGTCACGGAGTAAGCGGGGGTGGTTAACAGCAGTGACCCTCCCTGTAGGGGTGGGATGCTGGCTCCTGGCTTCCTCAGGGTGGTAGAGAACTATCTGGACTGTCGATCCTTAGGGTGCAGTTGTATTTGCCTTTTGTCTTGAGATCTGGCTCACAGCAGGAGGTGCCCATCTCCTTAGAGGTCGCAAAGGTATCTGAGCTTCTGCACCGGCTCCTTTGAGGACCCAGCCCTGTCGGACTGCCTGTGATATTTCTAACTAACTCAGTTGCCTGTAACACTCACTGCTCTCATCTCCACACCTCCAGTGAGGTCATTGATTCACTCAAGAAGCACATGTTGCCCCTTCCTCCATGCTGGCGTCAGGCTGAACTCCGGGTCAGAGAGGATTCCAAGGCTGCCCAGCCCAGAGGGGCCCCAGCCTCTGGGAAGCTTCAGGAGGACTGGATGCCCAGCCCTGGTCCCGGGGGCTACTTCAGGAAGGGGTGCCTATGTGTTCAGAGAAGCCCAAAAACCCAGCAGTCAGGTTCTGCCAGCCACACACCCAGGAATATTTCTTTCAAAATTAACTAGCCAGACAGTAAAATGTACAGCAAGACCAAAAAGAGGCCAGTAAACCAGTATCCCAGCAACACAGAACTGACCCCAAGCAGTCTTTCTGAACACCCACTCCAGCAGCCGCGCTGTGGCCTCCCAGGCCCTCCCGAGTGGCCCTGGGCGCCTGTGACGATGGCGGCGCTCACAGAGGCCTCGGTCCTCCTACAGGGCAGCTGGAGCCTTCCCAGTGCGGGTCCCAAGCCTGCTGCTGCCCGAACGCCCAGGCCTGGCTGAGCCAGCCGGGGGTGCCCGCACCGTGCCACTGCGAGCTCCGGGGAGACGCTGGCCTGCAGCCTCAGCCACAGTCCAGGCGCCTGCTCGCCCTGGGCCACGGTGGCGTCGCCAGATCTGGCGCTCAGCCTGAAACGTCGCACCAGCGCCTGGGAGAAGCGTGAGCGTAGGCAGCCAGAGGGATGCAGTCCTGGGGGGCACCACGGAGAGCGAGCCCAGGGCCAGAGCCTCCCGGGAGCCGACACTGCACACCTGCTAACTGCAGAGTCCAGAGCTGAGCTGGGGGCTGGGAGGGAGTGTGGACGCCGTGGGTGCTTTTAGATTTTTTTTTTGAAGGGAATAAAACAAAACAATAAAACAACAAAATAAAAGTGATAGCAGTATTAGATTTCAAAATCAAGGCAGAAGAGTCGGGTGTGGTGGCGCACTCCTTTAATCCCAGCACGAGGGAGGCTGAGGTAGGAGGAGCATTGTGAGTTTGAGGCCGGCTTGGGCTACAACATGAGCACAAGGCCGGCCTGAGCTACATAGTGCGACCCTGCCTTGAAATACTAGGGCTGGGAGTTTGGCTCAATGGCTTAAGCACCTGTCTGGCAGGTGCGAGGTTGTGAGTTCAATCCCCAGTGCCACAAAAAAAAAAAAAAAAAGTCAGAAGGAAATCCCCCATGGTTGCTATATTACATATTGTTATCCTCCAAACATATGCTCAGACTACCAGCTTTAGGCCTGCAAAGTCAATCAAGCAATACAAGGGTTAAATTGTTTTTGTGCCTCAGTTGCTATCATCCCAGCCTGTGTTCCTCCAAATCAGCCGCTCGCTGGGAGTGGAGGGCTCTTCCTGTCTCCCAGCCCGCATGCCTGCAGGCTTGGAGGAGGGTGCAGGCTGGCTTCTTGGTGTCTTCCCAGCCCACAAGGTTGCAGCTCCCGTGGGTGCCTTTAGAGTGAGGGAGGAGGCTGCTGAGTGGGCAGGGGTGACGGCAGCATGGCAAGGGAAGCCTGGGGCCAGGGGTGGTCCCGACAGACACGAGGGTCACTGGGCACCCGAGTTTCCCTCTGATACAGCTGTGGGAAAGCCAGGCTTGCAGCATCCAGGGGCCAAGAAGAACCGCGGCCCCATCACCCGGGGCACTGCTGCTCCGAGGCCCCTGCAGGGAGGTAAGTGGCAGGCTCTGCAGAGCGGCTGGCAGCCTCACCCCAGGGATGCCCCTAACCCCGCTCCACTGCCTCTGGCCCCAGACCGCATCCTCCAGCTGCTCAGGGGCGATCGATGAGGCACCAAGCCTCAGAGACCTCGAGCAACCTGCCCAAGGGCACACAGCTGTTATCAGCAGAGCCCCAGCTCGGTCCAGGCCGGCCTGCAGGCCAGAGCCTCAGCTCTTCATGTCAAAGCCGTGGCAGAACAGATGGCACGGCAGCCCTGAGCCTCCCCCGCTGGCCCTCCTGCGGTGAGACCGACAGCTTGGTGTCAGACCCCAGCTCCAGGCCTGCCAGCCACCGCTAACGTGCAGCCCTGGGCAGGCGAGCCGCACCAGGCTCGGTGTACCACCTGCAGGGGGCGTGGCCCACATGACAATGATCTGAGTGACCTGCGCCCCTCAGAGCACAGTGGGCAGGAGGCCAGCCCTGGAATCAGGCCCAGGGCTCCTGGGCAGGGGCCTGCACAGTGCCAGCCCAGTCCCACCACAGAAGGGCCCCAAGGTGCTACGCAGACTGAAGGGCTGCAGGAGGCCCAGCAGCAGATACCCGCCACTCCCGGCCGCCGCTGCCCGTGCTCAGCCCCGACCCCACTCCCGGTCCCCACGGAGCACCCCCCGGCTCACTCTCAGCTGAGGCTGGGGTGACTCAGGTGCGGTGAGGACCCCAGCAGCAGATGAGTCACCAGGCCAGCAGGAGGGATGGAGACTTCAGAGCTGGCCCCACCTAGGCCAGGACCAAGAGGTGACTCGCAGCGGTGACCTCACCGCAGGGGCAGGAAGCACCTGCCAGCCTCCCAGTGGGGGCCCTGGGCCGCTCTGTCCCTCGGGGCCCCTGCATGCCCATGGCCCACACTGAGTCAAGAGGAGGCTGGGCACGGAGCAGGGGCCAGGCCTTGGCGGGCAGGAGGGCACGGTGCCCGGGCCACCCTCACAGAGGCTGCGGTGGCCCTGGCAGGAAGCTTCACTGTGTGAACACAAGTTTTGGGGGTATCGTGGGTTTGTCTCTGGTCTGCCAACTTTCCTTTTCCTTTTTTTTTTTAAACCCAACTCCCTGTGTAATGTAAGCAGCCCAGGCCCAGGCGCTCGGGAAGTCTCTCAGAGGGGCCAGGGCAGCAAGGAAGCCCAGGTGGCCGGCAGGAGGCCCGGTGCAGCCAGGGGTTCCCTGGCCCAGGCTGCGGGCTCTGTGTACGCCGGGGAGGCAGCGCCCCGGCGCCATCGGCCAGGGACTGAGGGCTCGGGAGTGCTGCTTCCTGGGGTGCTTGGTGAAGGCTGTGCCAGGGCCCCTACCCACTCCACCGTAACTGGACATCAAGCCGCACCCAGAAGTGGGGTCCGTTTCCCCTTCCCCGCAGGAGGCAGGCACCCGCAGCCTCCTGTTACATACAGGACAGTGCCGCAGGCTGTCACCCAGCCGTGGGCCATGGTGGCCTCAGGGCTCCCCCCAGCCCAGGGCTCTGGAGCAGCCCCCTCCACTCAGCTGGGAGTGGGGTCAGCCCTGTCCTTGCCCAGGCTCAGCTGCAGGAAGCAGCTGGGGAAGCCAGACAGGCAGCGTGCTGGGTGCCCAGTGAGGGCAGGGGCTACGGGCCAGCGTCACCCGTGCCACTCTCAGCCCCTCTGCACCCCACCTGACTGTCTGGAAAACACAGAATGACGGTGGACATTAGGTTGGGAGGGGCGAGAGTTCTGCCGGTCCTGGGGCCCGCCCGCCCCCTGGCTAGGCACCACCCACCGGGCGGTTCAGGGGCTCCCGGCAGCGTGCATCCCGTCTGTGCTAACAGCAGGGCTCATCAACCTGGTAAAACAATAGCCGCCGGCCAGCTGGGGCAGCGTCACGATCAGATCCACGTGGCTCCAGAGCCCCAGGCAGGTCAGTGTCCAGAGCCCAAGGTCAGCAGCCTGGCCGCCAGTGCAGGGGCCGTGTCCTGTGCGAGCCCCGGGTCCAGAGTGAGGCTGCCTGAGACTGCGCCTTCTTCCTGCTGCCCCGTCAGGAAGTGCACAGCTTCCCGCCCGGGGCCGCCGCAGCCTCTGTGAGGGTGGCCCGGGCACCGTGCCCTCCTGCCCGCCAAGGCCTGGCCCCTGCTCCGTGCCCAGCCTCCTCTTGACTCAGTGTGGGCCACGGGCATGCAGGGGCCCCGAGGGACAGAGCGGCCCAGGGCCCCCACTGGGAGGCTGGCAGGTGCTTCCTGCCCCTGCGGTGAGGTCACCGCTGCGAGTCACCTCTTGGTCCCGGCCTAGGCGGGGCCAGCTCTGAAGTCTCCATCCCTCCTGCTGGCCTGGTGACTCATCTGCTGCTGGGGTCCTCACCGCACCTGAGTCACCCCAGCCTCAGCTGAGAGTGAGCCGGGGGGTGCTCCGTGGGGACCGGGAGTGGGGTCGGGGCTGAGCACGGGCAGCGGCAGCCGGGAGTGGTGGGCTTCTGCTGCTGGGCCCGGAGTCCTTCCTCCTGCAGGGCGGCCCCCTCCCCGCCTTCCGCCACAGGAGGGCAGGAGCTGGGACTCCCTGGTGCCCCTGCTGCCCGGCCAGGGGCTTGGCCAGAAAGGAGTCCGGGCCTCCTGGTCTGAGCCCCGTCCCTTCCAAGAGGGCCAGACAGAGGCCAGAGAGAGCAGAACAGTGCGAGCAGGCGGCAGAAGCTTGGACGAAATGGGCAGAGGGAGACCGGAATTGTGCGCTGGACCGACCCTCAGGCCACAGTCCCCCAGCAGGGGCTCGGTGTGAGCGTGTGCCCCCCAGCC
This sequence comes from Dasyprocta punctata, assembly GCA_004363535.1. Classification (NCBI taxonomy): domain Eukaryota; kingdom Metazoa; phylum Chordata; class Mammalia; order Rodentia; family Dasyproctidae; genus Dasyprocta; species Dasyprocta punctata. The sequence goes on along the minus strand of RJWM01043763.1, from coordinate 7,427 downwards.
CCTCCCCCACCTTGGCGCCCACGCCCTGCAGGGGCGGAGAGACCCCAGGAGCCCGCCCGGCCACCCCATGAGCCACAGCGCTCCCTCCAGTGCGCACCGCAGAAAGCCTTAGTGGTCCAGGAGGGACCCAAGGAGCAGAGGGTGGGGCGCAGCCTCCCAGCAGGCAGGAGGCCGGGTGCTGGACTGGCCGGATGGACGGAGCCTCTGTTCTGATCTCCCGTTTCCTGCTCCTCTTCCGGTTCTAGACAAAGGCTGACGGGCTCCACAAGGCCCGGGGTTTCTCCAGGGAGCCAGGGAGAGTGGCAGCACCTCAGGCTCCTGGCCCAGGCCTGACCCCACGCTCTGCAGAGAACCATGAAATGCGGGGCTCCTGCTGTCGCCTGCAGCAGGTGACCTCGGGGACACCTCTGCCGACCCAGGCTGAATGCAGACAGGTCCAAGGTGCTGGAGGAGCTGACCCTGTGCCCAGGGGTGGACACCTGAGGCCTTGGGGAGCCCCTGCCCTCAGTCTCCACTGTCCCGCCCACTGCCCTCAGCCGCCCCAGCTCCCCTCTCCCTCTGGGGGAAGAAAAGGAAAGCCGGGCTGTGGTTGGGAGGAAGCTGTTCAGCTTCCCTTACAGGGAACGCTGCCCGTGAATCCTCGGCCCCATCCACATCCGCTCTTCCGAAACAAGGGGCACAGTGAGCGGTCACTGCCAAGGCGGAAGTGGCCACCATTCTCAGCGGGCGCAGGTCTGAGGGCTGTGCTGTGGGGCTGAGTCTCCAGGTTCACAGGGAGCCTGAGGGCTGGGCTGCAGCCCTGAGACAGGGCCGGTGCAGGCCCGAGGCTTGGCGGCACGGCCCACAGCAGTGACTTTATTTCTTTTAAATTTAGAAGATAGAGCCAGGCGTAGTGGTGCATGCCTGTCATCCCAGTACTCGGGAGGCTGAGGCAGGAGGATTGCCATGAATTTGAGACCAGCCTGAACTACATAGCGAGACTGCTGCCTCAAAAAAAAAAAAAAAAAAAAGTCAAGAGAGAATAAACTTTCAGGTTGAGGAAAATATTTCAATAAAAAGTATAACATTAACATATTCATCTTTAACTGTTAATTAAAAATTATAGGAGGACGTGAGATCCCAACAGAACTGAGTAAAAGTAGAAATGGAGGTGCTCATACTGAAGCTCCATCGCCGAAGGGAAGCTCCTCACTGTCTGCCCTTCCAGAAGGTGGGGAGGGATAGCAGCCAGATTTCAGCAGCCTGGGTCAGTGGGCCGGGAGTGACATCCCCTCTGCTTAAATCCTTACCCAGAAAAGTCACCCGGTGTTAACCTATCGGTTATTTCTTTGTTGTTCTCTCTCCCCATCCCCGCCTTACAAGGAAAGCAACTTTGAAATGACCAATCTGCTTTTTGTCTTTATTTCCGATTTCATCAGCCTTTTTCTGCCTACAAAGTCACCCTCTTTTGCTCAGTCCCCTGGAAACACTTTATGCTCTTTCATGGAATAAAGTGGTGCCAGATTCTGCAACTGAAAATACAGCAAATCAGTTGGATGTAGTTGCTCATGTCTGCAATACGAGCATTTGGGAGGCTGAGGCAGGAGGATCACCTTGAACCCCAGACCAGCCTGGCTCCTTAGTGAGTTCAAGGCCAGCCTGAACTACAAAGTGACACTGTCTCAAAATAAAACACAAATGCTGGGTATGGTGGCACACACCTGTAATTCCAACACTCAGGAGGTTGAGGCAGGAGAATCATGGGGAATTTGAGGCCAACCTGGACTACAAAGTGAGTTCAGCTTTCCTTGAGCCAGCAGCGGCCATGCGGGGCTGGGAAGAGAAACAGGAAGCCAATCCGCCCTTCCCATGAGCCAGCTGGCTCTCAGGCTGGGAGCCAACAAGAGCACCCACCCCTGCCCCAAAAAAGTGGCTGATTCAGTGGAACACAGTCTGAGTTGATAGCAACTGAGTTACAAAAACAACTTAATGCTTGTATTGTTTGACTGACTTTGCAGGCCTAAAGCTGGCAGTCTGAGCCTCTATTTACAGGATAACAATATGCAATATAGCAACTGTGGGGGATCTCCTCCTATCTCGTTTTTGAAATCCGTTATTGTTGCCACTGTTTTGTTCTATTCCATCTTATTGTTTTGTTTTCTTCAATGTTCTGTTTTGGTTGGTTTTAGTCAGTTCTGTTTTGTTTGATTTTATTATGTCTGATGGTATGGGCAGCAATTTTGAAGATAACAGAGGAATTAGAATAACCATTGTTGCCGGGCGTGGTGGCGCACGCCTTTAATCCCAGCACTCCAGAGGCTGAGGTAGGAGGAGCGTTGGGAGTTTGAGGCTGGCCTGAGCTACACAGTGTGACCCTGCCTCAAAAAACCAGTGCTGGGAGTTTGGCTCAGTGGCAGGCACGGGGTTGTGAGTTCAATCCCCAGTACCAAAAAAAAAAAAAAAAAAAGAATAACCACTATTGATTTCCTATTATCCTGTTGTGAAGTTCTGTATCACTTTCACTGTTTTGTTTTGATTGGCTTTATTTTGTTTCATTTTGTTTGGCTTTATTCTCTTTAAAATAAAATTTAAAAAAAAAATGCAAGACCAGTCTAGAATATACTGCAAGAGGCTATCTAAAAAACAAACCAAAAAAAAAAAAAAAAAAAAAAAAAAAAAAAAAAAAAAAAAAACCAACCAGGGAAGAAATTCAGTCAAGATCTTTCCATTAGGTTTGCTGTAATTTGGGATTTCAACCCCATCAAGGCCATAATGGCTCTGCCCCCAGAGGATGATCCTCAAGGCCAATCCCAGGTCAGCTTTGCAAGGGGAGCTTCTGATTGGTCATCTTGCACCATGCACTGATCCACCGATGCCCGTAAGGAAGGCTGACCACCCCAGAGCTGGCCGTGGGGTAAAGAACCCTCATGGAGAAATGGGGGGGCACTATCCTGCGATCCACTCTCTAGTGGCTGCCGTCAGAATCTCCCACCTCCACTGCCCCTTGTGCCTCCTCTGCCCTCTCTAAGCTGAGCTGCTACAGCAGGCGTGGACCTCACCCAGCCTCAGCTGTGTGGAACCTGCCTCACACACGCCCCATAGCGGGAGAGGGGGCCGGGCCAACCTCGAGACATCCAGGGCTCAAATTAGTCATTAGTGAGGGCCTGGCAGAGTCTGCAGGGGTATCGTGGAGTCCTGAACGGGAAGGAACGAGTCCAGGCTGCTGGGAGCCGCAGGGGGCAGGCAGCCACCCAGGGAAGCTCAGACAGGAGAATCCAGGCGGTTCTGGGACCCTCCAGCCAGGGTCTGTACCCCGCGTGCTGTGCTCAGCCAGCTGCAGCCCTGCGCACACGGGTGCCCTCGGCCCCCAGAGCTCCCCTAGCTGCTGTGCCGTCCGCCCCGTGCAGAGGTCAGCCCAGGGCTCCAGCGCAGACGCAGCCCCTGCTTGACCTGCCGCCTCACCTGCCCCGCTCCGGGCCGCCGTGCTCTTGGGCGCTCAGAGGGCCTCATCCTGAGCGCCAGGCCCAGGGCGTGCCAGTCTCCTAGCATCACCCTCAGGCTGAGTGCCCTGATTTCCACCCCGTGACAGACGAGGACCCGGGGCTGAGGACACAGCAGGGCAGCTCAGGGTATGTCTGTCTGTGCCACCTCTGCCCATGCGGCCCAGGGACAGCAGCACTCTCTGGTTCGTCCAGCAGGCCCGGGTGTGCAGGGTAGGGTAAACCAGGTTCCCCTACCACCTCTTGCCTGTGCACCACCTCCCGTGCAGCCCGTCCTCCCACAGGAGCCGGCTCCACTGGCACAGAACTGCGGTGGCCTGCACTGGGCCCGTCCCCAGCCAGGAGGAGCCCCTGAGGTCAGGGGACCCCAGTCCGGTCCTCACAGGCCCACACAGCAGTGTCTGCTGTGCCCGGGGCTCCACCCTGCTGCTCCCTCCGCCCGGGGGCCCGAGCTTTGCCACTTGGCATGCACACAGAGCACTCAGCAGGAGCAGGCTGGGCGGCGGGGAGTGGAGGCGGCTCCTCGGCATCCGGAAAACACCATGGGCCCTCCCGGGCAAGCGGGCGAGTGGCAGATAAGGCCACTGTTTGTCAGGGGGATTCCTGTCCTGGATATTCCTGGCGCCCATGGCCTTTGTGCCCATGCTGTGCTCTTCGAGCCAGCTCCCGCAGGGCGCGGGGGCGCCCATGCCTCCCCTCCCCAGTAGGGTCACACTCAGTTTATTCTAGGACTGGAGCAGCTGAGGCTGCTCTGCAGGGCTCCCTGGGAATGGTGCAGGCTGCAGCTCTGCAGAATCAGCCAAACCCTATTTGCTGTTTCTGCATGCACTGGGTGCACCCCAGGGTCCCAATCCCCGAGCCAGGTCTGCCAGGCCGTCTTGGGGAGCACGATGCTGCCAGGTGCACAGGAAGGGCAAGGTGGGAGGGTCACAGAGGCAGCCAGGGGGCACAGTCTGCTCACAGGCAGAGGGTCCGGCTTCCTTGGAGAGGCTCAGAGCAGCTCTCGATCCTGCAGCGGGGCGGAAGCGGGGCTGCCAGACCCTGCGGGTCTCCGCCTGAGTCCTCGGCTTCTGGGATTCTGGGAAGGCTCCTGGGGCAGCGGGCAAGCCTCCAACGAGGGTGTGCCCGTCCGGAGCCCTGGCCGGCCCTTCTGGTGCAGCCTGCCAACAAGAAGCCAGGCGGAGCTTCGGGCAGTGTGTTGGGGCATCCGGAGTGGGGGCTGGTGGACAGGAACGCCCCAAAGGTCACGTAGGCCTGGGCTCATGAAGGGCAGGAAATGAGGCCCAAGGGTGGCCCAGGGCCACAGAGCAGACCTGCACAGGGAGGCTGGGGCCTCCAGGGGAAGCCAGGCCGAGGCTGCGGCCCTGACCCCGTGTGGCCTGGGCCCTGCCGGCCTCTCCTGCCCAAGAGCTTTGGTCCTGGCTCTCAGCTCGGCAGCGTCCCAGGCTGTGCAGAGCCGACTCTGCGGTCACCGCGCAGGGAGCAGGGCCCTGCTGACAGGTCCTGTGCGCACTGGCGCTGCGGGAAGGTGGAACACAGCCAGGGCCACGGAACAGGGAGGAGGCGGGGGTCCCAGGCTTCCATCTGAGGGGAGAGCGGGGACGGAAAGGCAGCAACTGCGAGGCCACAGGTGAGGGTGGCCAGGCAGTCTGGGAGGTGGCCGTGAGGGCAGCACCTCGGGCTGGCTGGGGAGACAGGCGCACCCCAGAGGCTGCGGGGGCTGGGGCTGAGCGGGGAGGCGGTGGGGAGGCAGGGAGGGCAGGGAGACCCACCTGAGCACAGCCGGGGAGCAGGGAGGGCTGCCAGCGCCGCTTCACTCAGGCCTCTGCCGCCCCCGCCGAGCCAGAGGCGCGAGCAGGAACGCGCTGTCTGTCAGCCATTTCTGGAGGCCCCTGGTCCACGGCGCTCTCCAAAGGGCTGGTGGGGAGATAGGAAAGGGGAGGCGAGCTGAGCCGCTGGGGTCCCCCTCTGTCTGCTGGGTTGCACGTGGGACGTGGGACGGGAGGCTCGGTCCCTGGCCAAGGTACCTGGGAGGTCCCGCACTTAGGCTGGGAGGAGCCGGCCGCTCTCACCCCGGGACCCCACAACAGGGCCACTGCGGGCATGGAATTTTCCCAGCCTCCAGCGGACCTGCGGGTGTGGGCACGTCTCCAGGGCACTCTGCCAACCCCAAAACCGCAGATGGGGTGCTGTGCAGAGGGTCTGAAAACCAAGCGGCCACAGCAGCGAGCTGCAATTTTAAGCCGATTTTCTAGAAGCTGCTTGACGGGCCCCTAAAGCATGGTCCTTGTCCGCCTCCCAGGGAGCCCCAGATCCCAGAGGCTAGCGTGGGTTCATGGACCCCTCTTTATTTCAGCTTTATCAGCTAAAAGTGATTTTACACCAAATAACGTGTCGGATAATTGACCCTGGGCACAGATCCCAAATTCCAGGCTGCAAGCAAAGGCTAAACGTGCCCATTAATGATTAAACCACTGGAGCTGGTCCCGAGAGGGACAGGACACACAGCGGGGGGCCCCTCCCCCAGTTCCTGGCAGGGGCCTGGCCCTGCACAGCAGGAACAGATCCCAGCCCGGGGGGGGGGGGGATGGGGCACACGTCTCCACAGAGGGGCAGTGAAGTGTGGCCTGGCCCCTGCACCTGCAGTGCCGAACAGGCTGCCCTCTGTCCGCCCCGCCCCCAGCATTGCCTGCCCATGGTCAAGATGAAGGCCCGGGGATAGGCGCCGCCACCACCGTCTTCCTGTAACGGACGGGCCAGCAAAGGCCTCAGGTTGCAGAAAGGTGCCAGTGCATGTGGCAGACAGGCACGGGCACTAGTGTAGGAGACCCACGTTTGGCAACAGGAAGCACGTGTGGGACAATTTGGGTCACGGGAGGCTGTTTTCCACGGTGGCCTGGGGTCACCCTCGGAGCAGCCAGGCTCCACCCCCAACTCCACTACTCTGTGTGCTATGAAAGGCTCTATTGTGCAGAGTCTCCTAGCCTCAGTTTCCACGTCTACACCAGGGGACGGCGCATGGAGCCTGGGGTTCACCCTGCGGCAGAATGAGGTGACGCGAGCCGAACACTCAGCGCCTTGGGCCTGGCGCAGGGCGAGCGTTCAGCCCACGGCAGCGCGATTCCCCCGTGCTCGTGACCGCGAGGCTCCTTCCTTTCCGCCCAGCTCCCACCCTGTGCCGGCGCTGCTCGGTGGCTGGACATGGGCAGTGCTCCCGATCAGTGTGCAGGGCAGCGGGCAGCAGGGGGACACAGGCACCTGGCTTCCGGGGGTCGGGAGCCGGGGGGTCTGCACCTCTCACAGCAAAGCGGCAGGGACCAGCAAAGGTAGCGTCCACTTTCATCTCCGTGTTTTAGTGCTGGGGATTAACCCAGGGCCCCACACGTGCTGCCTACACGCTGCACCACTAAGCCGCGCCCCCAGCCCCAGGCGCCCGCGTACAGGGTATCACCAGGGCTTCCGTCTGCTCTCCAGGCTGCACAGCCACCACGCTCACTGCCCAGGAAGACGCTGCCGGCCCAGCCCACCGCCTCTCCCCGCAGCCCCTCGCAGCCACACAGTTACTTCCTGTCTCCAGGATTTGCCTATTCTGGACAATTAATAAAAACAGAGTTATAAATCTGGGTGTGGTGGCACACACCTGTAATTTTGACATTCACGAGGCTGAGGCAGGACAATTGGGAGTGTAAGGCCAGACTGAGCAAGGTAGTCAGTTCAAGGCCAACCTGGACTCCATAGTGAGCCCCTGTTTCCATGAAGCAACAATAACAGCACACACACACACACACACACACACACTCACACACACACACCCCAGCACACGCCAAAGAAAGACAAAGTGCGTTTTTGTTCTGTGGTACTAGGGTTTAAACCCAGTGCTTCTAGCATGCCATGCAAGCGCCCTCCCACTAACCTACATCCCTAGCTCTTTAAAATTTTTATTTTGAG
>RJWM01043762.1:0-13634 GCA_004363535.1 Dasyprocta punctata | reverse complement strand
TCACAGGGGCTGAGCCCGGGCCTCCTCTGACACAGCCCGAGATCCAAGGAGAGCTTTTCCGCACGGAGCCCAGTCCCACGGCTGCCTTTACAACAAATACCTAGAAACTCAAACTTTTAAGGAAACTGTTGTACCACCAGATATAGTTCTCAAGAGATTCCAAGTATTAAAAACTCAATTAAAAAGAAGAAATTAAAATTGGCTTTTAAATCAAAAAGCGATGTGCTCCCAAGACCAGGTAACCCCATGCTTGGCCAGCCTCACGAGCTCCGAGTGAAACCTCCCGAGGACATTTCCTCTGCAGCCCTCACCGAAAACTTCCTTGCCAGCAGCTTGTCAACGGGATCCTGGCCACCTCAAGCTCTTCCCTTAAGAACTTCCAAATAGCAGCCGCGTCAGTTGAGTGGGCCAGCAAAATTCTAGAACCAGCTTTCACAAGGACAAGAAAATAGGCAAAGCCTACTCTTCACCTACTATTCAAAGTCAGGTGACTTGCTAATCTCAGCCCTACCACTTGGCAGCTATGCAATACTGAGAAAATAAGTTACCATGGACATCGGCTCACTCATCAACGGTGGTGCTGCTACTCTCACGCCAATGACCTTGGAACTCACAAGGGTAAATACACACAGCCAATGGCTATCACTTATACCAGCACCACGGTAAAACAGGTCTTTTGTTCTACTGATTAGAATCTCGCATTACCCCCACAACAGACAGGAATTTGAGGTGATTTGGTTGTTTCATAAGCTTCATTCCAAGCACCTAACTCAAAGTTCCTATTACACTGGGAGGACCAAGATTAACTCTGTTAATACCATGATACTGAAAATGAGTCACAGGGCAGAGAAACACTTGGAGCCCACTGGCTGAAGGGACAGAACCACCTTTATTCCATGAGCTGTAGAGCAGAGGTTCCCAGCCCTAGCTACTGGTTAGAATCACCAGGGGAACTTTAAAGTATCACCAATGCCTGCTTTCTACCCCAGAGACTGAACTAATTGCTCTGACATAGGGCTACATACATTTTTTTTAAAAATGTTCTCCAAGTGACTTTAATATGCAGCCTGGCCTGAAAATCACAGAAATGGTGGAATTTCTGAATTTGATCTGTTGTAGTTAACAAAAATCTCTTTAACAAGATTTTCAGACTTCAGCTTTAAAAAAAAGCTAAAGTACAATTTTCAAATAGAACTTCTTTCAATGCTTAACACACTGCATTTAACATCCAGTGCTTAGTACAGGCATCAGAGGTTCCACTGTGAACACTCAATTGCAGAGCTGGCTAAAGCTGCCCACCACACTAAGCCAAAACACAAGGATTCCTAACTCTTATGGGAAAACTAAGCTATTTTTCTACCATGAGACTTGATGTTAAAAAAAAACTAAGTGATGACTCGATACCATACCTACACAACACCTACTAAAAGTAAACAGCAGGTTGTAAAGTTTTCACAGGATTCTTAAAAAAGCCAAAGGACCACATCTGCTGCAACCATTCTGTGTACATTAGCTCTCAGAAGCCTGCATGTGTGTCTGCTGCTGTGGCACGGAACAACACCTGAAGCCCTTTTGGCAATATTTGCTTTTGAAAACAAACACACCCTGAACTCCAAGGTTAAGGAGAGCTGTCAGTACTGTTGGCACTGGCGAGCTGGTCCATGCTCCTTTCAACAGCCCAGCACACCAGGCCAGGCCAGCAGGCGGCCAAAACGAACGTTCTGAAGGGAAGGGAGCCAAGAGCTCTGCTCAGTTGCCTCACTCTACAAACAGCCTCACTCAGGAGCAGCAGACCCGGCCGGTCTCCCAGGGTCTCCCTCCAGGGAGAGGTGGCTATGGGGAGCAGGGCAGAATGGCCTTCACGGTCCCATCTGTCTTCTAAACTACACACATTTATTTACTTAGGTTCTCACTTCTCCCTTGATAAGCAGGCTTTGTCAAACAGAAGCTTTCATCCAGGATCTACTAAAACTATTAAATTTAAATTGAGGGCCAGGTACGGTGGCACAGGCCTGTAATCCCAGCACTGAAGAGCTGAGGCAGGAGGATCATTGTGAGTTTGAGATCAGCCTGAACTACATAGTGAGACCCAGTCTCAAAACCAATCAATCAATCAATCCTTTGAACAGCTGATTCAGAAAACAATTTTAAATAACTAAAACATACATGAGGGAGAAAGAAAGAAAGGGAAAAGAAAAAAATGATGAGAAGAGAAAGAAAAAATGGAAATAAAGCTTTTTTAAATAAGGAGTGGAAGAGGAGCCAAAGAGAGTAGCGGGATGGGAAAAAAGAAGAATCAAGTTGTATGATGTACAGGTACAAATTTCCTATGATGAATGTGATCATCATGTATACTTAAAATGTACCAATAAACATAATTAATTAAAAAATCATATATGAACATCTAAACAGCTTATTCCCTAAAAAGAGGGCAGGTAGGAAAGAGCTAGATGAGTTTAATTCTGCTAATTAGTGGGCTTCAGTGCACCAAGTGAATTTCACAATAGTCTTTAAATTTGAAAACTGCCAAGTTCAACAAAACGGAAACTTCTAGAGACCTTGCTTTTTCTCCTTGGCATTGACCTTTTTATTTTTGATTATGAGAAAGGAAGACATTAAAGAAAGTATTAGCAGAAGGTTGCCTAAAAATAGAACTGAAGTTTCCCTGATAAAGTTTTCACTGGCCACTTGTAACTTCTGAATTACTTTTTTTCCTTCTTCCTGCAATGCGAAAGCGCTGCACCTGCCAGGTAAGCGCTCTACCACTGAGCTGCAATCCCAGCTCCCCAGTTACCTTCTCAACATACGGGCTGAGGTAGTTAAAACTGCTCTGGAAACAGGAAGCTAGTTTTAATAGTTTCCTTCCCTTTTGACAGAAAGCTCTCTTAACTCATGCCAACAAGCCATATTTATTTCCCTTCAGCGGCATCTCCTCGGAAGGCAGCGCAATCTCACTGCAGTCGACAGTGTAAGGCAGCTCCTGACCGAGGCAGCAGGCCAACCTTGGAGCCCCATCGGGCTGGGGCTGGCGGTGAAATCCCCAGACAGCAGAGCCACCTGGGCTGTGCACCAATGGCAATGCTGTTGTCATCTCCACCAGGGAGTTCTGGGCTGCTACTGGAGACCAACGGCTGGCACCAGGCCAGAGACCGTATCGCACCCAGCAGTGTCTCACAGCCTTGCCAAGCTGTGTGGTGCTTACAAGGAGTAGGAAAAAAAGAGCAGGTGTTCTCACTCATCTTAATACTGTGCGGAAAATCTGCTAAGTCACTGAATACCAATTCAAGGAAAATAATGCAGAGCCACAAAATACTAATCTTCCTCATCCCACTCTCCTTCTTAACAGTGAGCAAATTCACAAGTAATGTTCTTGACTCTGAAAAACAAAAAAAGGTACGAACAAACTCACATAACCTGAGTCTGTAAAGAAAACTTTCAGGGTCAGCTTCTCTGTAGGTGTAATGTTACTGCACAGATTACTTTAAGGAAAGAAGACTTGTCTCTGGGTAGAAAGGTTAAGGCTGATTTTTTTTTCTTCTGCTATCATCTTGTATGCTTTGCACATTTTCTGTAATGAGCCTTATTTTTTTCCTAGTAATATGTCTTAAAATCATTCCTGGTAAGAGATTAGACCTTAATTAACTTCGCCTCACCAAAATATTTCAAGAAGCTAATTAGGAAAACTTCAGCCAAGGTTAAAGAGTCAGCCTAGCAAAGGGCTTAAAAAAAGGCTAAGTGGAAGATCCCCAGGTTTCATAAATACTTGCTTTGTCACCTTTTCTAGATGAAGAATATCCTAACTTGGAGGAAAATTCCACCCACTGGTACTTTTGAGAGAAGGGAAAAATAATGCAGTAATAATGGCACATGAACGTTTGCTGACTTCTGCTATTTCCTATTCTTCCTCCTTCCCAGATTAGACATGCTAGTAAAAAAACAAGTCAGCCTTAGCCTCAGATGGAGAGCACCAAGAAAAACCACCAGCACAATAAAGCAAAGCTTCATCAAAAATATCTGACAGGGGCCTGGGAAAAGGCTCAGTGGCATAAACGCCTGCCTGGCAAGCGCAAGGTCCTGAGTTCAATTTCCAGTATCCAAAAAAACCCAAAACAAAACAAAACAAAAATCTGCAGCTCTGTCTTGTATTTGCCTAAATATTAATTTAAAATAATGAAATTCCAAATTCCTTGACTAATTAAGAACACCCATAATCTGAAACTCATTGCCTCAGCCCTGTTTTTATTGATTTTTTTTTTTTTTAAATTAGGCCTCTTTACATGACTTCGCACACTTATCTTTAAAGTAAGTAGGGCCTATCTGTCTCTCTGTCCACAACTCTTTCCTTTGCCTGGCATGTTCATTTCTACAATTTCTACCGGTTCTTCCACCTCTGGTCAAATGTTCCCTCAAGTTCTCCCTGAGGGAGAAGCACTTCCTTGTTAATTTCCACAACACTTCAATTACCCTAATCTATGTGATGCCTGTAAGCTTAGGCATCTGCCAGAGGACAGGCCAGCCCAGAATCAATTAATCTTGATCTTACCAGACCGCTTGGTTTAGCACTATGCATGTATCTTGGAGAGTGCACAAACGTTTGCTGAATTAAAAAAAAAAAAAAAACAAAGAATAAACACCGCATCTTAAAAAAGCAAGTCTCGGTTGGGGTGTAGCTCAGGGATAGTGTGTATGCGTGGCACACACGAGGCCCTGGGTTCGATCCCTAGTACCACCAAAAACCAAAACACGAACAAAAAATCAGGGCTCGTGGACTCATACGATCTTCACATGCATAATGAACACAAATGTAAGAAAAGGAACTGTGTCCAAAGAATCATGCCCCAGGCAGCCTAACAGCATCAGTAATCGCCCAGATACAAATCTGCAAATGAGTTAAAACAGTGCAAGGCTAACATCAGCCAAAGTTAGCTCTTAGGCTCAAAGAACTAACAGTAACAGAAGGCATCACCCTTACCATCCAGACTGACACTGTGCGTGCCCACAGACACTGACTCTAGTAGTCCTAAAGAAGCGGTAGGTGTGCAAATGCATGATTCTCACTCCATTATCGCTAGTGAATGTACAGGAAACTACCAAAGACATGACTGATTAGAACAATTTTCTCAAAGAGTATCTCAAAAGAAAGGCTTGGTCCTAACACTAAGAAATAGGCAAATGGTGTACTCTCAATCTTTGTTTACAGTGTTGGCCCGTTTAAAATCTGAACATGTTCCTTTGTCCTTCCATTCTGACATCTGTTTGACACAGTTCACTGGATCTATCAAAGGCTACTAGTGGTGAATGAAGCTATTTTCCAGTTAAGAAAACAAGGTACACCCTTATCTTCTGTTACACAGAGGTACTGTCTTTGCTTCCTGATGAACACCAGGCATATCTGGCATCTGGGGAGTCCTGTTTCAGACCACCTCTCCAACACAAGACACAGACATGATGGTTATGATGATGTGACATGAAGATGCAATGTCCTCCCAATTAGCTGTTTACAGAAAAAAAAAAAAAAAAAACCTGTATGTCTACACAGACATTCTGCTTCCTAACAACTTAAATTATACACTTTTAAACCATCTCAGGCAGAAAATTTTTGTCATCTTGTTGGCTCCCTCTGTGAGCAAACATATAACATATGAGCCAAGCCCAAGATAAATAACAGGTGGTATTCAAGAAGGTTCCAGACAATAAGTGAACTTCTAAAAGTAACAGCTAAGCATTCATCTTAATGTGCATACAAAAGTAGGTTGAGTAAACCTGTGATTTTATTACATAGGTCAAGGCTAAACAAAGAGGAGAGAATGTAGACCAAAAAGTATTTTAGGTAAAAAAAAAAAAAAATGCCACAGAGTACACGAATATGGTAAAAAATCAGGAAACAGCACTCAACTTTAAGTTCAGAAAACAGGAAAGAATGATGAAAGTAAGTTTCATAAGGGCTCCTATCAGCAGTCCTGTTGTCTAGATAAGGTTCCAGTCACATGGGGAGACCTGCGCTCACCATCGCTGACTCAGTTGATAGTGACCCAGTCTGCAGCTCTGCACCTAGAGAAGCTTGCTGCTGGCCCTGCACACCCTGTCCAGCAAAGTGGACAGGACCCTGCTCTGGGAATGTCACAGGGCCACACACTGCCCACAGGCTCTACCAGCCCTCCGTGGGCAAGGCTTAAGGCTTACGCCCTCCCATGGCTTCCTCTGTGTGGACATACTCATGGTTCCCAAGCTTTCTCCTGAAGCTACTTTCTGGTTATGCTCTATCTACAAATAATTTAACTGGGACGCACTTGGAATTCCACATGTTCATCATCGCTCACTCTTCAGGTTTGATCTTAACCAAGAGGCTGGGAAGTGATCAAAGTCACTCATTCTTTTCTCCCAGATCTTCTTCTTTCCCCACATGTCCATCAAAAGTTTTAAGTCCTCACCACCAAGCCCAGAAGCCCCACGCCTTCCTCCCCTTCCAAAGACGTCCCTCAACCTCCCACCTCCTCTACTCTCACTTCTACACTCTGAAGCAGCCCCCACCACCACCCCAACCTCTCTCACTTGGGCTGACACGGCTGCCTCCTTACTGCTCTTGTACTTTGTCTCTTTTTCCAGCACAGGATTTTTCTGCATTGTTTCAAGACTAGTTCAAGATAAAAATCTAGTTTTTAAAATACCTTCTCAAAAGCCAGGTGTGGTGGCACACACCTATAGTCCCAGCACTTGGTAGGCTAAGATAGGAGAATATTCATGAGTCTGAGGTCAGCCTGGGCTACAGGGCGAGTTCAAGGCCAGTTTGAACTACACACTGAGACCCTGTCTCAAAAGAACAACCAAAAGAAAAACCTCTCTCAATTCAATGTCAGTAGCCATTAGGGAAAGGCAAAGGAAAACCACAGTGAGATATTGGACATACTTATCAGAATAGTTAAAATAAAAGTAATGATAATACCAAATACTGTGAAGAATGCATAAACACTTGATCATTGCTGCGGGGAATGTAAAATGATACAACCACTCTGGGAAAGAGTATTGCCATTTTTTATAAAACTAAATATGCACTTACCCATATGACCCAGCAATTAAGAGTCCTGGACTTCTATCCAAAGAAACGGAGGAAGAGAAAGAGATGTGCCTCTCGAGAACCCGCCACATTGGGTAAGAGAGGCTCCAACCAGAAGACAACTAGCTGCCTCCTTCCTGGTGAGTGTGTGCCACCGGCATGGACTCCAGGAAGAGAAAGATGTTCTTCCTGAGAGCCTGCCATGTTGGGCAGGGAGGCTCCAACCAGAAGAAAACTAGCCCGCCTTCCTGGTGAGTGTGTGCGACCAGTGCAGACTCCAGGAAAAGAAAGAGATGTGCCTCCTGTATGCCTACCAGCGTGCGGGCTAAAAATCAAGGACATCCCCCACCCCCACCCCCGCAAGTACAACCTGCTGGTTCAGAGGACTGGCTAAGTTGATAGCAACTACAGTACAGAAACGAACTAAACGCTTGTACTGTTCGGTAGATTTTGCAGGCCTGGAGCTGGCAGTCTGAGCATCTCTTGGGAAGATGGCAGTATGCAATGTAGCAAATATGGGGGATTCTCTTCTGTCTTGTCTTTGAGGCCCAATATTGTTCTCATTGTTTTGCTTTATTCTGATTAATTTTTTCATTTTGCTTTATTTCATTTTCTGTTTTTATTGGTTTTATTGTGTTTTGTTTTTGGTTTGATTTTACTATACCTGATGGAATGGTCAACTATTCTGAAAATAACAAGATATACTATAGTAGCTATTGTTTTCCTAGTATCTTCCTTTGAAATTCTGTACTAGTTCTACTGCTTTGTTTTGATTGACTTTCTTCTGTTATGTTTTGTTGGATTTTACTATCTTTAAAATAAAAAAAAATTAAAAATCAAATAAACAAAAGCTCTGTTTATACAAAATTCCATACACAGCCAGGCATGGTGGTGCATGCCTTTAATCCCAGCACTCAAGAGGCTGATGCAGGAGGATTGTTGTGAGTTTGAGACCAGCGTGGGCTACAAAGTGAGTTTAAGGCCAGCCTGAACTGCATAGTGAGACCCTGTCTCAAAAAATAGGGCCGAGGATTTAGCTCAGTGGTGTAAGCACCTGCCTGGTAGGCGGAAGGTTGTGAGTTCAATCCCCAGTACCAAAAAAATAAAAAACAAAATTCCATCCATAAATGTTAAAAGCACCATTACTGGTTAACTGTCACAAACCAAAATGACCCAAGCATTCTTAAACTGACAAAATTACAGACAGAAGGGAGACAAGTAGCTGGCAGCAGGGCAGGGGAAGATGACAGTGGCTGTAAAGTGGAGCATGAGAAATTCTCACGATGGGACTTCGGTGTCTTGACTATGGCAATGGTTGAACAAATGTAAATGTGGAAAAACTGCATGAGATACACATATATACACAGATATACACAGACACATGTAAAATACATGGTGAAATCATTATAAAGTCAGTGCATTGTACTGTAAAAGTGTATAATAGCTACGCAAGATGTTATCACCAGGAGGAAACTGGAAGAAGTATACAAAGGACCTTTCTGTATTATTTGCTCTAACTGCATGGAAACCCATGGTTATCCCAAAACAAGGGTTAAAAAAAATTCTCATTAATTTCCAACAGTTCAGTTTCCCAATGCTCAGAGTCAAAAATTCCTAGGCATAGTACCCAGAATCTTCTTCTCCTTTACACATCCCACACTCTAGACAACTAGTTCTAAGAGCTAACATTTACATACCAGATAACACTGTATTTTGTATGTACTATCAATGACCCTCCCAGTTAAGTACCAGTGTTGACACCATTTTAAACATAAACCACTAAGACATAATGAAATAAGTAGTTCATCCATGTTTCCAATATACCATGTTCTTTTTCTCTTCCTTTAGGTCTTTCCTTCTATGTCCTAAAACACCTCTCCAGCCCCACTCCAAAGTTACCTTTGTGAATACTTCACAATGTCTAGCACTCAGCTATATTCAATAATGTTTAATTAACATAAGGTCTAGACAAAGGACACAATGAAGTTACAAAACTGGCACCAAAGAAGTATTTGACCCTAGTTATACTGGATTTCATGTTTTTCCAAAGGTAAGCTTAAATGGCAATTTAAGCTTGAAAGTAAATACAGTACACTAAATACACATTCCAAAGACCTATCAGAGAAAATATTCATTAATAAGCAACAGCTTTAATGTACCCAAGGACAGGTCATGTCAGGCTAAGAAAGGCCACGTCAACTGCAAAATTTCTATCATTCACATTGCTAAAGCATAAACATAAACCTCAATTTCCTAAACCTAGACACCCCTATTCTGCCCATAGCTACTTTTGCAGTTTGAGAAAATGTATAATGCTGTTTTCTCAGAGGGGGAAAAAAGTTCCAGCTTATAATATATCTTCATTATTTATTTATTTTTTCTTTATTATTTCTATTGGAAGAAAAAAACTCATGAATTCACCTAAAAAACTTGCTGGCAATCACTGCCTGAAATCTGAGTATGTCTCTCCAAAGGATTCATATTTTAAGCACAAACAGAGACAGAAGGAAAAAACCCAATCTTGTTTAAGCACATAAATGAAGTTCAATGGTTCACATTTCTCTCCACCCAGCCTGCTCCCTTATAAGCTGTCTCTTAGACAAAGCCTTCC
Organism: Dasyprocta punctata; assembly: GCA_004363535.1. Taxonomy (NCBI): domain Eukaryota; kingdom Metazoa; phylum Chordata; class Mammalia; order Rodentia; family Dasyproctidae; genus Dasyprocta; species Dasyprocta punctata. The sequence goes on along the minus strand of RJWM01043762.1, from coordinate 3,969 downwards.
CAGAGGGTATCAAAATGGAGTCAATAAAAAGGAAAACAAGGTGAGAGATTTCGATACACCCTCCTCTATTTATGGAGTGTTTATTATGAACTAAGGACTCCCTTCATAAGTAACCATAAATTCCTTTCTTGGTGCTAAGCGCGTGCTGTATCACTGAGTTATTCTTAACAGAAATATAAAGCTAATAAAGAAAAATCATTATTTAAATTATGCATTGTACAGAAAAATGAGGTAAGGTGTGGTCCAGGACAGCAGGCAGGTAAGAGAAGGGACAGGAACAGGAAGCACTGACCGGTCGAGTTCTCTGGAACTTGGACTCCTCCCGCTCTCTGTGCTGCCCCGAACCGCCACCTCTCTCCCTGACACTTCTGTAGCCAGGGCTGGGGATGATGTACTCTTTTCCTATGTCGATATCCTTCATCTTTGCTGATTGGAGGTGCCAGGGCTCAGGCTGCCGGTCTTCTTCACTATTTCTGAAAGTAAAAATTTATTGAGAACATCAGTTTCCTAAATTGTGCTTAATCAATGCTAAAGAGCTTTAAAATGCACAGGGGAGTGCAAAGCTAGTATAGCTTTCTACCATTAGAGTTGTACAAATAACTTCCCCCCAAAATTTCAAGTAACATTCCATTTTTTGAAAAAAGAAAAAAATACCATACAATAAAATCAAGAAAAATTACCTTCTCTCCTCTCCGAGGGGGAAGAAAAACAAACTAGGGAATAAAATACTCTCTTTGACTAAGCTCAAATCCAAAGTATAACGCATTTAGATTTAAAAACATTTAACTTCTTAGAAACAATTTCCATTTGTTCCAAGAACTACAAACTCCACAATTTTAAAATGGACATCACTACTCTTACCAAATTTTACTAAATGAAAATTTATGAACCATCCTATATCTTTATAATTAGCTAGTGGGTTAGCATCATGTTAATACTCCATGAAGTTACATAGTTAAAATATGAAACAATAGGGTGACTTAACTTTAAGCACAAATTCCCCATGGGGTAATGAAAACACCCCAATTAGACAGAAGTGATGGCTGTACAATTCTGTAACTATACTAAAAGAACCAACAACACTGAATTACATGCATTTAAAGGGTGGCTTTTGTTTTCTCTGGTTTGGGGATTGAACTAAGAACCTCACAATTGCTAAATAAGCATTCTTATTGCCGAGTTACAACCCCACCCCTTTTCACTTTCTGTTGAGACAGGGCCTCATGAAGTTGCCCAGGCTGGCCTCGAATTTGCAATCTTCCTCTTTCAGCCACCCAAGTCATTGTGATTACAGTCATACACCCGGGCCAAAAAAGAAATGTTAATTTTATATGTAAGTTCTATCTCAGTAAAGTTGTTATTAAACAATAGACTAAATTTCCACCCTTTACCACTAAATCTTACTTAGTCTCTATCTGAAACTGTTCTAAGCCATTGCTTGCCTAACTCTATAATCAATATCCTGTGTCAATTTTGCCACTTTTAAAAAACTAAGGCTAGGCATGGTGATGCACACCTGTAATTCCAGCCCTTGGGAGACTAAGGTAGGAAAATCACAAGTTTGAGGTCAATCTGGTCCATGCAGTGAGTTCAAAGTCAGCCTGAACTACATAGTGAGACCTTGTCTCAAAAAAGCAAAAAAAAAAAAAAAAAAAAAAAAAAAAAAAAAAAAAAAAAAAAAAAAAAAAAAAAAAAAAAAAAAAAAGTAAATAAAACACCTGCATGTTGCTCTAAAATAAATCCTCCACTTCTCAGAAGGTTCACAGCTTTCCAGATAATGGTACAACCTGAGAAAACACCTTGCACAGCAACCTCAACTAGAAATTAAAGTAGTGTAGCTGTACTGCATTTTGAAGTCCATAAATTCCCAGCTATCATTGTGACTAAAAACGTAACTCCTGCAGCACAAAATTCTGACAACTACAATTCATTTTTAAGATATCAAAAAGGAATATTTACTCCTCCTTTAAATAAGAGGGACTAAATATCCTTCACAGAGACAAGTTAGCAGCACAAACATAGCTTCTTTTTTTCCTAATTCTAGTTCAAGCACCCTAAGTAGACACAGCTAAATTTTTAATCTGAAAAAAAAAAAAATCACCTTGCCCAATGACAAAGTGCACCATAAAGAACATCGGCTTACTAAGCAAGAGAACGGTGATCACGTCACTGAGACCTCATTAGGGCTAAACTATAAACAGACCTGGCATCTGCCATTGCATCCACTGTCAGCTGCAGGAACCCTTCTTGGTACAGGGGTCACGGAAGTCCCCTCTTCCCCTCCAAAGATTCCCTCACCTAGCTGAGTATAGGGAAGAGGGAAATTAGTGCCACTGTAAAAACAGGCAGAAGTGGGTGAGGGAGGGGGAGGCCAAGGCAACTTGTTCACAACCCTAAACACCACCTCAAAAAGAATACGAAGAACACCTCAATTATCTAACCAGATTCTTTCAGTCACTTTACTTCAAAGGATGAAGCAGAATTAGTGCAATGTATGAGCAGAGTGTTGGGGATGAAACAACGTCCCTGTTATTATTTTGTGCCTCTGGTGACTGGAATAAGATAGGGACTTCAGCAACCCACCCTAAGGGACCTATCCTGAATGATCCTTAGGGACCAGGTTATGTTGCCTATGAGGGTCACAGGTATGGTTTCCCATTATCTTGAACACCCCCAACTCTAATTTTCTGGAAAAACAAGCACAGTCATGAGAGTGGGCAAGCTCTGAACAGGCACAAAGTTACTGTACCTTGGCCTTGAACAGGAAAGGACTCTGTCCGCTGGGTCTCAGGAATATGACACAGGCAGGAAGCCAGTCAGGTTTCTCAAAAAACAGCAAGACCCTGTCGCCCCATATAAAGCAAGCAACTAAGGAAGTATCACAAGCCCAGCTTTTCCTTTCCTTTTTTTTTTCCCCCCTTGGTATACTATTTGTAGTATCCTGCCTTTTTATGTTACCTCTGGAAGTTAGTGAAAAGTCTTCAAAATGTTCAGTTGCCTAGCTATCAAGGGAGGCAATAAAAGGGTTTTTTGTTGAAGATTCTCAAAAGCGGCATAATGATCGAAATAAGGGAACCCCCAGAGAAGTGCCCAGACTCAAATTCGACAAGGTTGAGGTGCCTTGGTCAGCTGCTTTTTGCATCAGGACTCTCCTACCAGTGGTAAGAGTAGGTTCTCTCCCTGCACAGCGCTACGCACTCGGCGGCAGGGGGAGGGGAGCTGCGCAGAATCCTAACAACTGTAACCAGCCAGAATGGTGTCTCCAAGTTGCCTTCTCACTACATTCCTGAGTAGGGTTCCAGCACCTCGGGAACCGTGCTTCAAAGCTACGACTGCACACGGAAGCTTCAAAGCTAAAAGGACAAGTACTTACCACGCCTCCAGTAATCCACTATCACCTATCCATCTTCAAAACCTCAAAGTTTCCCAATCGGTCCTGCGCGCATTTGTCTCCAGCCTTCCTACGTCTGCGCAGAAACCAAACGACCCCGATGTGATAATCGGAAGGCAACGCGTAAGCTCTAGGTGGTGCAAGTAAAAAGGGCACTGGATGACAATCAAAAGATCTGGGCTCCATTCCCGGCACTGCCACTGGGCTGCGGTGCGTGCCCATGCCGCGCACCTCCAGTTACCCGTCTGCTAAACCAAGAGAATGACTTACTCTGGCAGGGCGCTCTCGGGACCCGGCTTCGGGGCGTGCTCCAGATCGCCTACCCACAAGCTCAGGGCAGGGGTCTCAACCCGGCCCACCTCGCCCAGGTTGACCCGGCCCTAGGGCGTTCCCACCGCCCGCTCCGGCCTGGCCAGGAGACTGCGACCCACACCCGCGAGGCCGCGGACGTAGCACCCCCTGGTGGCGGCATCCGGGGATGGAGCTAGCACTCGACCACTCATTCCAAGCCCACCAGTGCCCCTCGCCACGCAGGACCTCACCACAAGCCCTCGGGTCCTAGCCCGAGGAGGGGGCGG
>RJWM01043761.1:0-13636 GCA_004363535.1 Dasyprocta punctata | reverse complement strand
TCACTTATGAGTATGGTCTCAAATTGTATCTATTTACCTATAAAGCCCTCAAGTTTATCTTTCTTTATAGGGTGAGTAATACTCTATTTTAAAAGAAATACCATATATTTTTTATCCATTTCATGGTTGATGGGCATTTGTGTTGTTTCCAAGATCTAACTGTTACAAATTGTGCTGCTACAAACATGGGTACTCATATATCACTGTGGCTGTGATGTTCTCAATTCTTCTGAGAAGATATCTAGAAGGGGAATAGCTGGATTGAATGGGATCTACAATCCTAGTTTTTTGAGGAATCTCCACACTGATTTCTACAGTGGTTGTACCAGTCTACACTCAGACCCACAATGCAGAAGTGTTCTGTTTTCTCCACAGGCCATCCAGCACTTGTTATTGGTTGATTTTTTAATGGTAGCCAATCTTTCTGCAATAAGATAGAATCTCAGTGTTGTGTTAATTTTCATTTCTTGAATGGCTAGTGACACTGAACATTTCTTCATCTATTTATTTGCCATTTGTCTTTCTTCATCTAAGAAATGTGTGTTCATCTCAGATGCTCATTTTTGGATTGGATCTCTGAATTTGAATGGCCTGATGTTTTTCAGTTCTCTATATCTTCTAAATATAAGTTCTTTGTCTGAAGGACAATTAGTTAAATTTTTTTTCCCATTTTGTGGGTTTTCTTTTCACTCTGTTGGCGATTTCTTTTGAAGTGCAAAAACTTTTTAAAAAGATGAGATCCCTAGCAGGGCATAGTGGCGCACACCTTTAATCCCAGCACTCGGGAAGCTGAGGTAGGTGGAGCGTTGTGAGTTCGAGGCTGGCCTGGTCTACAATGCTAGCGCAAGGCTGGCCTGAGATACACAGTGTGACCCTGCCTCAAAAAAACGAGGGTCGGGAGTTTTGCTTAGTGACTTAAGTGACTGTCTGACAGGGCACAAGTTTGTGAGTTCAATCCCCGGTGCCAAAAAAAAAAAAAAATGAAATCACAGTTGTGGATTTTTTGAAATAATTCCTGTGCAGTTTGTATTTTGTTCCTGAACTCTTTTCCTACCCCCTAAGTCTTCAAGATTTCTACCTACCTTATCTTCCAGTAGATTTAGTGTTTATATTTTAGTATTAAGATCTTTGATCCACTTTGACTTTAGTTTAGTGCCTAGTGGTAGACATGGGTCTATTTTTAGTCTTTGGCCTGTGGAAAGCCGATTTTTCCAGCAAAATTTATTAAAGAGGCTTTCTTTCATTGAACATGTTTGACCCCTTTATTACTATGGTTTGACCCCTTTGTCAAAGGTAAGGTGGCTGAGTGTCTTTGGAGTTCTATCTGCATCTTCTAAACTGTTACATAAATCCTCAGGTCTGGTGTTGTTTTGTTTGTTTGTTTGTTTGTTTTGCTTTTTTGCCAGTACCACACTTATTTTTATCACAGTAGCTTTGTAGTAAAATTTCAAGTCAGGGATTGTAATACTCCTGCCTTGCCTTTGTTGCCCAAGATTTTGCTATTCTATATCTCCTCTGTTTTTTTTTTTTTTTTTTTTTTTTTTTTTTTTTTTTTTTTTTTTTTTTTTTTTTTTTTTTTTTTTTTTTTTTTGGCATCGGGATTGAACTCACAACCTTGCGCCTGCCTGGCAGGTGCATAAGCCACTGAGCCAAACTCTCGGCTCTGGTTTTTTGAGGCAGGATCTCACTGTGTAGCTCAGCCCGGCCTTGTGCTCACGTTGTAGCCCAAGCTGGCCTTGAACTTACAATGCTCCTCCTACCTCACCCTCCTGAGTGCTGGGATTAAAGGCATGCGCCACCATGCCCAGCTATCTCCTCTGTTTTCAAATGAATTTTAAGAATTTTTTCTCTAGATCTGTGAGGTATGTTCATGGTAGTTTGATCAGGTGTATTGGTTTGATCCTGTGTCCCCCCAAGGCCTCATGTAGTTTGAACAAAGCTGAGTCTGGCATTTGTGATTGGTTTGTTGTCTAGCACTGGGATTGGCAATGTGGCTGTTGCACCCACCCAGGGGTGCAGCCAACATAGTGTATAGAAGGCATGTCTCTCCTCACTCTCTCTCACTGGTTTGCCTTGCTCTTTGGCAGCCACCATGAATGGCTGCCCTGCCGTGCCACACTGCCTTGGAGCCAACTAAGAATGGACTGAAATATCTGAGAACTGTAAGAAATAAACCTTTCCTGCCCTAATTTTGGTAAAAAGCAAAAGATTTATACAATCTGAAGAGAAACCACAGTATTCCTTCCCTAATTTTGGGCATCAGGTATTGTGTCTCAGCAATGAGTGAAAAGTAACTAAGACAAAATTTGATACCAGTGGAGTGGGGTCATTGCTGTGACTAAACCTGACTGTGTGGTTCAAGAACCCTTGGAAATGGCTTGTGGGAAAAGTTTGGAAAGGTTTGGAAATGTTGCTTAGATGCATAGAGCTGGGACAGTTTAGACTGTTCTGTATGGGAGATTCTGGTCAGAGCTCAGAAGACCAGAAGGCTGATAGAAAGCCTGCTGGTAAAGAACAGGCTTGGGAGGTTTCTGCTGGGAAGAGTGACTGCGTTGGTTGTTGGACTCCACATTATGTGTATTACGGCTTGGCAGAATGTTTGTCTGCATTCTGCCCGTGTCCAGAGACTTTGCCTGAGACTGAGATTAAAGGCAGAGAACTAATTATTCTTGCAAAAGAAATTTTAAGGCAGTTGAATGTTGAAATGGTTTCCTGGCCATTGTTGGGGGCTTTTAGTCAGATTTATGTTGGGAATTAAGGACAAAGAGCCCAGCATGGTGATTTAAAACATTGTGAGTTTGGCCAGAAAGCTGTGGACTGTAAAGATAGAGCTGAGAACTTGATTGCTGAGAAGGAACAAAAAAATAAAAAGGATGGCCTGGGAGCATCCCAGGCAGCAGCAGGCCTCCACCCTTTGCAGCCTCAGGCCTTCAAAAGTGAAAGAGTTTGCACAGAGGAAAAAGCTGCAGAGCACCATGTTCCAGAATGGCGTTGGCCACACCAGGTTCTAGAATGGCAGAGGCATAGAGAAACTGTTCTCATAATCAGGTTCAGAGAGCTCAGCACTCCAGGCACTCAACCTCTACAGCCAAGAGAAAGGAAAACCAGGCTACTGCTCTAGCTGGCAGCAGAACTTGGTGGCATCCAAGTGGTGATGGTTTTAAGTGCAAGGAAAACGTGCAGCTTCTGCCCCGACTGCAGAGGGCAATGTGTAAAGATGTAAGGGTGAAGCCAAGGGTACAATGGAGAACCCAGAAGTTTGGAAAATCCAGCAGCATTGATCGTCTAAAGAAACCTGCAATGAGGGAGCAAAGACAGCCCTAGAGAGAAGCTGTGGGAGTTAAAACCCCTGAAAGTGCTGCAAGGGTGGAATCACTCAAGCCTTTTGGAGCCTGCAACCAGATTGCTTCAGATGCTGAGCATAGAACTCCAGGACTTAATGTTTGCCTGGCTGGATTTTGGACTTCCTTTGGTTTCAGTGCTTTGTATTCCCATTTGTAACTTTTGGAATGATAATGTTTATCTTGTGCCTTTACATGTTGGAAGTGTTTAACCTCATTTTCATTTGTACAGGGGTTTACAAATAAGAGTTTGTCATAGATCTTGGAGGAAATTTGGGACTTGGACTTTTTAGCAATGCTGAAACTGTTAGGACTTTGGCAACTCTTGGAGATGGACTAAATGCCTTTTGTATAAAGGATATATGTGAGTCCTTGGGGGTCGGGGTGGAATGTATTGGTTTGATCCTGTATCCCCCTGAGGCCTCATGTAATTTGGGTGGGGCTGAGTCTGGCACTTGTGATTGGTTTGTTGTCTAGTGCTGGGATTGGTGATGTGACTGTTGCACCCACCCAGGGATGAAGCCAACATACAGTGTAAGTCTCTTCTTCTCACTCTCTCTTGCTGGTTTGCCTTACTGTTTGGTGGCCACCATGAATGACTGCCCTTCTACGCCACGCTGCCTTGGAGCCAACTAAGAATGGCCTGAAATGCCTGAGAAATATAAGAAATAAACCTTTCCTTACCTAATTTTGGGTGTCAGGTATTTTGTCTCAGCAATGAGTAAAAAGTAACTAAGACATCAGGATTGCATTAAATCTGTATAACAGTTTTGGGTATACGGCCATTTTCACTATACTGGTTCTTCTTTTCTAAGAGCAAGGGATATCTTTCCATTTTCTGATATCCTCTTCAGTCTCCTTTTTTAGAATATTATATATTTCAATGCATAGATCTTTTACATCCTTCGTTAGACTGACTCCTAAGTATTTATTTATCTTGGACGTTACTGTGAAAGGTGTTATTTCCACAATTTCTCTGTCAGTAAGTTTGTTGTTTTTGTACAGGAATGCTATTGATTTTTGAGTGTTGACTGTATCTAACTACTCTGCTGAATTTGCTTATTAACTCTAGTAGTTTTTTAATGGAGTTTTTGGGGTCTTCTATGTAAAGCATCATGACATCTGCTAATAATGATAGTTTAACTTCTTCCTTTCCTGTCCTTATTACTTTCATTTCTCTCTCTTGTCTGATTTCTCTGGCTAACATTTCAAGAACTATATTGAATAGGAGTGGTGATAGTGCACATCCTTGTCTTGTTCCTGATTTTAGAATGAAAGCTTTCAGTGTTTGTCCATTTAGTATGATGTTGACTATTGGTTTTTCAAGGATGGCTTTTATTAGATTGAGGTAGTGAAAATCTATTTTAATTTTCCATAGGGTTTTTATTATCAATGAGTGTTGAACTTTTTCAAAAGATTTTTCTGCATCTGTTGAGATGATCATGTGATTTTTGTCTTTGACTCTGTTGATGTGGTGTATTACATTTCTTGATTTGCATATGTTGAACCATCCTTGCATTCCTGGGATGAGTCCCACGTGGTCATGGTGTATAATCTTCTTGTTGATTTGCTGCATTCTGTATGCTAGTAGTTTATTGAGAACTTTTGAATTGATGTGTGTTAGGGAGATTGGCCTATAGTTGTTCTTTTTGGTTTGGTCTTTCTCTTGTTTTGGTATTAGAGTAGTACTTGCCTTCAAGAATGAGTTAGGGAGAACTGCTTCCTTTTAAATTTTCTTAAAGCTTTTGAGGAGTATTGGTGTTAAATCTTCTCTAAATTTCTTGTAGAATTCAGCTGTGAATCCATCAGGGCCTGAGCTTTTCTTTGTTGGTAAGTTTTTAATTACTTTTTCAATTTGAGTAACTAATATTAGGTTCTTCAAAATTTCTATACTTTTTTATTCAACTTTGGTAGTTCATAGTTTTCTAGGAATCTGTCCACTTCCTCTGTTTTCCCACCTATTTGAGTATAGATTTTCAAAGTAGGAGCTCATGATCTCCTGAATTTCCACAGGGTCTGTAGTAATTTCACCCTTTTCATTCCTCATTGCACGAATTTGTACTTTTTATTTCCTTTTCTTGATAAGGTTGGCAAGGGGTTTATCAGTTTTGTTTATTCTTGCAAAGAACCAACTCTTCAATTCATTAATTCTTTGTGTTTTCTTGTTAGTCTCCATTGCATTAATTTCTGTTCTGATCTTTATAATTTCCTCCCTTCTCTGAGCTCTGGTCTTGACTTGCTCTTCTTTTTCTAGAAGCTTGAGATGTAGCATTAGGTTTTTTATTTGTGATTGTTCTGTTTTCCTGATGTGAGAATTCACTGTTATATATTTCCCTCTTAGGACCACTTTCATTGCATCCCACATGTTCTGATACATTGTATCTGCATTTTCTTTGAATTGTAGATATTGTTTAATTTCTTCTTTAATTTCATCTGTAACCATTTGGTTATTCATTCAGAAGGGTGTTATTTAATTTCCATATATTTAGGTTTTTCTTTTGACATTGATTTCTAATTTCAATACACTATGATCAGGTTATATGCATGGGATAATTTCAATCCCTTTGCATTTACTTAAGCATGTTCTATGGGTTAACATGTGGTCTATTTTAGAGAATTTCCTATTTGCAGCTGAGAAGAATGTATATTCTTATGTTTTTGGGTGGGAAACCCTGTAAACATCAAGTGTGTCCATTTGTTTACAGGTTTGATTCAGTTCTGTTAGTTCTTTACTGAGTTTTGTGTAATTGGTCTATCTCTTTGTGACAATGGGGTATTAAGGTCCCCTGTTTCAATTGTGTTATTGCATATTTGATTTTTCATGTGTATTAGTATTTGTTTTATACAGTTGGGTGTTCCTGTATCTGGTGCATATGTATTTATGATTGTTATCTCTTACTCTTGAATTTTTCCCCTAACAAGTATGTAGTGAGCCGGGTGTGGTTGCACATGCCTTTAATCCCAGCACTCGGGAGGCTGAGGTAGGAGTTGTGAGTTTGAGGCCAGCTTGGGCGACAACACAAGCACAAGGCTGGGCTGAGCTACATAGTGCGAACCTGCCTCAAAAAACCAGGGCCAGGAGTTTGGCTCAGTGGCTTAAGCACCTGCCTGGTGAGATTGTGAGTTCAATCCCTGGTGACACACACACAAAAAAAGTATGTAGTGACCTTTGTTTTTTTACTTAAGAGAAAAAAAAAGACACATATAAGAAAGACAAAAAGCAAAAGAGACAAACAAATGACTAGAGTAAATGCACAGCAGTAACATTACAGGTTTACAAAACACGATGATAGAAACCTGACAATGGTTGCAATATTGCATATCATTATCTTCAAAATGGTTGTTTGCATTAACAGATATAGACATGTAAAATGGATCTAATCATATGACTATTAATTGTTCTTTCTCAATAATACATTCAGCAGTATGTTCGTTTTAGTCATCTTACATATACATATATACAGATTTATATGTTTTCTTTTTCCCTTCCCTCTTTGCCCCTTTTCCCTTCCCAGTTACTTTTGCTCTTTAAGCTGCTTTTTACCCTTGCATAGTATTTATTATAGATTTTGGATCATATATATTTTTTCAGTTTCTTACACTAGGGAGACACTACGGTATTTACACATGTGGGTTTGATTTATCTCACTTATGAGTATGGTCTCAAGTCGTGACCATTTACTTATAAAAGTCTCAATGCAATCTTTCTTAATAGCTGAGTAGTACTCCATTGTATAAAAATACCACATCTTTTTAATCCATTCTTTGATTGATGGGCACTTGGGTTGTTTCCAAGATCTGGCTATTACAAATTGGGTTGCTATAAACATGGGTGCACAGATATCACCGTGGTATGATGTTTTAAATTCTTCTGGGAAAATGCCCAGAAGAGGGATAGCTGGGTTGAATGGGATCTCTAATCCTAGCTTCTTGAGGAATCTCCACACTGACTTCCACAGTGGCTGCACCAGTCTACACTCCCACCAACAGTGGAGAAGTGTTCCTTTTTCCCCACAGCCCCTCCAGCATTTGTTGTTGGTTGATTTTTTAATCTTGGCCATTCTTTCTGGAGTGAGATGGAATCTCAGTGTTGTTTTAATTTGCATTTCCTGAATAATCATTGATGTTGAACAAAAGCAGGGGTCAATGCTAATGACCTGTGAAGACTATTCACAGAAATAATAGCAGAAAACTTTCCAAACATGTGAAGAGAATCTGAAATACAGGTCACTGAGGCATACAGAACCCCAATTAACCATAGCCAAAATAAATCTTCACCCAGACATATAATAATAAGGGTATCAGAAAAACAGCACAAGAACGAAATACTAAAAACTGTCAGAGAAAAGAAACAGATCATCTACGAAGGAAAGTCTATCAGAATCATGGCAGACTTCTCAACACAAACCTTTAAGTTAAGAAGAGCTTGGAGTGAAGTATTCAAATCCTCAAAGAAAACAACTTTCAACCCACATTGATGTACCCTGCAAAACTATCCTTAAAAATTGATGGAGAAATAAGATACTTTCATGACAAAGAAGAACTGAAGAAATTTATGGCCACCACACCAACACTACAAAGAGTGCTGAAAGACACTCTAGAAAGAGACAAAGATAGCTACAATCTTAAGAACAACAACCAAAGGAAACCACTAAGCAGGGCAAATAATTAAACAGAAAATGTAGAAAACCAACAACAGAAAGATATCATGACAGGGATGAGCCAGTACATATCGTTATATCAATCAATGTAAATGGTCTCAACTCACCAATAAAAAGAAACAGACTAGCAGACTGAGTTAAGAAACAAAACCCAACAATATGCTGTGTACAAGAAACACATTTCACTGAAAAGGAAATTCATAGACTAAAAATCAAAGGCTGGAAAACAATACTCCATGCAATAGGAACCCAGAAAAAAGCAGGGGTAGCTATTATGTTTGCAGACAATATGAACTTCAAACCAAAAATGATCAAAAGAGATAAAGAATGTCACTACATACTTGTTAGGGGAAAACTTCAGGAGGAAGAGACTACAATCATAATTATATATGCACTGCATATGGGAGCACCCAACTACATAAGACAAATCTTAATAGACATGAAAAACCAAATAAACAATAATACAATTATAACAGGGGACCTTGGTACCCCACTGTCACGGAGAGACAGATCAACCAAAAAATCAGCAAAGAAATAACAGAACTGAATCAAACTTGTGAACAAATGGACCTTGTAGATGTGTACCGAGTATTCCACCCATCAACATCAGAATACACATTCTTCTCAGCTGCACATTGGTCATTCTCTAAAATAAATCATATACTGGTTCACAAAACATGCTTAAGTTAATGCAAAGGAACTGAAATAGTTCCTTGCTTATTATCTGACCATAGCGCAGTAAAATTGGAAATGAATAACAAAAATCCTACAGTAACCCATAAACACATGGAAATTAAATAATACTCTTCTAAATAACCAATGGGTCACAGAAGAAGTTAAAGAAGAAATTAAACAATATCTACAATTGAATGAAAATGCAAATACAAATTACTGGAACGTGTGGGGTACAATGAAAGCAGTCCTGAGAGGGAAATTTATAGCACTAATCTCCCACATCAGAAAAATGTAAAGAACACAAACAACCTAATACTGCACCTCAAACTTCTAGAAAAAGAAGAGCAAGTCAAGTGACCTTCTTTTTTGTTCATTTTTGGTTTGAACTTCACATTGTCTACAGAGTAGCTACCCCTGCTTTTTTCTGGATTCCTGTCACGTGGAATATTGTTTTCCATCCTTTGACTTTCAGTCTTTGAGTTTCCTTTTAAGTCAGATGTGGTTCGTATATGTAGCATATTATTGAATCCTGTTTCCTGATCTGTTGTGTCAACCTATTTCTTTTACTTGATGAATTAAGGCTATTTACATTGATATTTACAACTCTTATGTACTGGTTTAACTTTGTCATGTTGTTTCCCTGTTGTTTCTTCCCTGCTTTCCTCCCTTGTTTAATTGTTTGCCCTGCCTGGTGGTTTCTTTCTGTTGTTCTGGGAATTGTAGTCCATTTTTGTCTCTCTCTAGTATATCTTTTAGTACTCATTGTAGGGTTGGTTTAGTGGACATGAACTTCTTCAGTTCTTTGTCATGGAAGTATTTCATTTCTCTGTTAATTTTCAAAGAAAGTTTTGTGGGGTACATCAATCTGGGTTGAAAGTTATTTTCTTTGAAGGCTTGAAATACTTCACTGCAAGCTTGTCTTGACTTGAGTGTTTTGTGTTAAGAAGTTGACCATGATTCTAATGGGATTTCATAGATAGGTGAGCTGTTTATTTTCTCTAGCAGTTTTAGTATTTGTTTTTATGCTGAATTTCTGGAATCTTAATTATTTCATCTGGGTATAGATTTATGTTTGTTATGGCTATTTGAAGTTCTATATGTGTCATTTATCTGCATTTCGAGTTTTTTCCCCATGCTTGGGAAATTTTCTGCTGTTAGTTCTGCAAATAGTTGTTTTATGACCCCTGCATTCAAAAAAAATTTCTTTAAGAGAAAAAACACGGAAAAGGAAGACCAAAAGCAAAAGCGACAAACAAACAACAACAACAGATCTAATACAATAACATTATAGGTTTACAAAACAAGATGATAAGAATTTGACAAGAATTGTAAAATTGCATATTGTTATCTTCAAGAGTTGTTTAGATTAACAGATATAGACATGTAACATTAATCTAATCCCTTGAGTATTAACTTTTCTTTTTCAATAACTAATATATTTAGTAGTATAGTCATTTTAACTATCTTGTGTATACATTTATACAAATTTATGTCTTTTTCCTTTTTCCTGCTTTGTTTTCTCCTTTCCCCTTATAATACCACTTGCTATCTTCAAAATAACTGCCCACACCATCAGGTATAATATAATCAAACAATATAGTATAGAATAAAATCAATAAAAACAGAATGACAGAAGCAATATAGAACTTCAAAATAATAGTATAATAACACTGGTTACCATAATACCTCTTGTTATTTTCTAAGTAGTTGCCTATATCATCAGTCATAACACAATCAAACAAATCAAAATAGAGTAAAATCAATCAAAATAAAACAATGAAAGCAATACAGGGCTCCAAAACAAGGTGATAGGTATCAATAATGGCCACCATAATGCATTTTGTTATCTTTGAAATAGTTGGTCATTTCATCAAATATGATAAAACTAGACAAACCAAAATAGAATAGAACCAAATTAAACAGAACAATGAAAACAATATGGGATTCAAATCATGATAATAGATTAACAAGGACCACTGCTTTCCCTTGTTAGACACTTCCTTCCCTTTCATTTTTACAATATGTGTTGTGTATTTTGAATTCTACTAACTCCTTTAGTTTTTTGTACTAGGGAGAAAACATGATATTCACCCATGTGACTCTGGATCATTTCATTCATGAGCATGATCTTAAGTTGTATCCATTTACCTACAAGAGTCTCAAGGTTATCTTTCTTTATAGCTGAGTAGCTTACCAGTGGATAAAAATGCCATATCTTTCTTGTCCACTATACAGCTATTGGGCAAGCTACTCCCACTTCTTTTTGGTTCCCTGTCACATAGATCCTTGTTCTCTCTCCTTTGACTTTCAGTCTATGAACCCCCTTTCGAGTTAAATATGTTTCTTGTATAAAGCATACTGATGGATCCTGTCTCCTGATCCACTCTGCCTATAATTCTTTTTATTGGTGAATTGAGGCCATCTACATTAATGGTCATGGCCAACATGCACTGCCTCGTCTCTGCCATGCTATTTTTCTGCCATTGGATCCCTACTTTTCCATTCAATTGGCTGTCCTGCTCGGTAATACCCCTCTGCCACTGTTTCTGGGGCTGTGGTCTTTTTTATCTCTCTCTAGAATATTCTTCAGTGTTCTTTGTGGGGTTAGTTTGGTGATCATGAATTCCTTCAATTGATCTTGCATGGAAGTATCTTGTTTCTCCATTAATTTTGAAAGATAGTTTTGAAGGGTACATCAATCTGGTTTGGAAATTGTTTTCTTTCAGGACTTGACATGCTTCACTCCAACATCTTCTGCACTTGATGGTTTGTGTTGAGAAATCTGTCATGATTCTGATGGGTTTTCCTTTATAGGTGATCTGTTTCTTTATTCTAAAAGTTTTTAATATTCTGTTTTTGTGCTGAATTTCTGGGATCTTGATTATTATATGTCTGGGTGTAGATTTGTTTATGTCTAGCTGGAGTTCTATATGCTTTACTTATCTGAATGTCACTTCCTTTTCCCATGCTTGGGAAGTTTTCTGATACTATTTCTGTAAATAGACTTTTAATGTCATTTGTTTTGACCCCTGTTTTTCATTCACACCTTTTATTCTTAAGTTATGTTTCTTTGGGTTGTCTTGCAGTCATTGAATTGTTACTTCCAAGTTCCTTGTTATTTTTAAGAGATCTTTCCTTTCATGATCACAAGCTGCAAACCTGTCCTCAAGGTTTGAAAGTCTATGTTCAGTTTCTTTCAAGTAGTTTTGCCAATTTTCAATGGAGATTTTAATTTCCTGGTTATCTCTTTGAATCTGTTTCAAATCTTTATTGTATTGTTCATTCAAAGTTTCCCTCATTTTCCTATGCTCCATTTTTTATCTTTGTCTTCTTTAGAGATGCCTAGTAATTCTTTTATTGTGTTTTTTACTTCTGTCCTAATTTATTTTATAGACTCATGAAGTTGTTTCTTTACTTCAGTTGCCATCACCTCAGAAACTTTAGTTGTGTGACTGCTGATCTCTTCCACATTTGCATCTCCTGGACTTGCTCTGCTTGGATTAGAGAACAGAGACTGCCTTTTGTTTCTTTGTCTTGACATATTCCTGGATTCTTCTGGACAAATGGGTATTGGTGTCCAAGGTACTTCCTATATTGGCTACAGTTTCTCTTAAGTGAGACTGTTTGGTTTTTCTAGCTAGTGCTGGATATGAATATCTGATGGTGGCCATTGAATGCACTGGTGCAGGGCTGTCTGCTGCTTTTCCCAGCTTGCTTTGATTCCCTGGTGGCTGACGAAATGCGTGCAAGAGCCCGGGCTGGCCACTGCCTGCAAACCTGGACTGATCATCAGCGGGGATCCTCCACTAATGCTCCTGGAGCATGTGTGGGGCTGCTGCCTCCAGACCAAGCCGGCTACCCACAATGACCCTCCAAGATGGCCCCTAGAATTCGTGTAGGGGCAGGACTCAGTCTGAGCAATTTCCACAGGTCTGTGCCCAGCTAGTAGCTACAGAGGAAACTGGAGCATTTCTCATTTCAGACTTATCCAGCCCGATTTCAAAATGGCTCCCAGCCAGTTGCTGTCTCCTGTGGGAGGACAGAGTCCTCTTTACTCACCGCCAGCCAGTTTAGTCTTCCAGGTCTCCTCCAATGTTGACTCTCTCTGCAGGAGCCTCCAGGTTTCCATCATTTTACCCTGCTCCTGTACCTTTTTATCGATGTCTTCTCTACTTATGCTGAGCAACTCCTTTATAAACCACTGCCACGTCACCTTGATCGTGTGTCCTTAGGTTCCAGCAGCTTCTCTCGCATAGTGGGTTTGGCTCCAGGCAAAAGTGTTGCCAGCTACTGCCTTCTTCTGTGTTTTTTTCTTTTTATTCTTTCTGTGGGCTTCAATTCTCACTTTAGATTCTTCCTGGGTCTAGGGGACCCACTTCCTTCCTTATTGTCTTCCTCATGATGCTGTATTCCATCATCTGGACTGTATCTCTCAGAAAGGCTGTTCACTGCTAACTGTTCTTCCATCTTTGACTCCTGCATTTTCTTGACACCTATCACCCTTATTGTTTTCCTTTGCAGTGTCCTGGAGCTATTGAATTGTTATTTCATGGTCCCTTATTATTTTTAAAAATTCTTTCTTTTCATGATCGCCAGCTGTGATCTTGTCTTCAAGATCTGAAAGCCTATCTTCCGTTTCACTGAAGTGATTTTGCCAGCTTTCAGTGTAATTTTTAATTACCTGGATATGTCTTTGAATTTGTGTCGTGCATTCTATTTCTTTCCTATATTGTTCACTCAAGGTTTTCATCATTTTACCCTGCTCCTGTACCTTTTTTATCTATGTCTTCTCTATTTATGCTGAGCAACTCCTTTATTAAGGTTGTCATTTCTTTCTTTACCTGAGAGATTATTTCTTATCTGATTCCTTCTATAGCCTCATGGATTTGTTTCTTTATTTCACTTGCTATCTTTTCAGAAATTTCAGGTGTGTGACTTCCTATGAACTCTATTTCAATG
>RJWM01043760.1:0-13633 GCA_004363535.1 Dasyprocta punctata | reverse complement strand
TGTTGCCCAAGTGACTTCCTGGCTGATTCTCTCATCTGAGAGACAATATGGGGACAAATGGGAACAAATAGCCTCCTATTTCGTAAGAGTCATAAAAACAACAGCTACTATTTATCAGATGGCTTCTTTGTGCCAGGCACTGAGCTGAGTTCTAGATGTTGCTTCATTTAATTCTTGACATCAGCCTGTGGAAAGACATACTATTATTATTTCCGTTTCAAGGTTAATGAGATCGTGTGTCAAATATTTAGCATGTTCTTAAGTGATCGTGAGATCTTTTTACAACAAATGTCTATTAAGGCCAACAATGAGGAGACTCATGAGAAGGTATTTGTCACAGGAGGAGGAGGAGGGGGAGGAGGAGGAGGAGTTTCTGTGGCATCAGTGTACAGCTTGAGCCCCAGAGGAGAAGGAGCAGCCACAGGATGAGCTGGGGTTTCCAGCAGAAAAAGTGGTGTGGGCAGAGTTAGCAAAGATAGGAGTTTGGAAAAGGAATGAGAATTCAGAAAGGAATAAAATACATGCAAAATGGAGGCTCCTTTGTGTCCTTCTGGCTGGACACTGAAGTGATCTTTTTGAGTGACCCCAGTAATTTTCTACCCCTGCTGTGTCTGGTCCAGCCCCTCAGGTAGGCTTCTCAGTGAGGTCCAGGTGCAAATAAGCCTGAGACCATCACAGTGCAGAACAAGACCTCAGGGTCAGGCCTCCCCTCTCAGAATAGCATGGCAACCGAGACTGCAGGCTCCAGGCATGCCACACAGCTAGTGGTTATGATTTCAGCCTTACCTTCATGGAAAGTCTTTAGCATCATGTCTGTCACATATTTAGTGCTCAGTAGATGGAAACCAGCACTGTTCTTAAGAACTCACGCAGGACATGGGTCTTCAAGAGAATGTTGGTAGATGGCTTCTGGTAGTTTGCTGAAATAACAAATGCCTTGTGATTCTCTGAGATCACTGCTTCTAATGGGATGTTTTCTTTATCTGTAGGACCGACCTCAACCTCAGAACCTCAAATGTAGGCAACTTTGATGTAAGTACCACTCTCGGACCGTAGGGAAAAATCTTTTCGGAACAGAGGCCAGGAAGATCTCTTGGGGATGGGATCCCTAGGAGGCTGGTTAGTTTGGCCAGAATGTGAATTCCAAAGGGTTGGCACCAGTGCTGCACCCCTCTGAACCTTAGTCTCCCCACCTGTACAGTGATAGGTGGACAGGGTGCCACTGGTTGTCAGCTGAGAGGTTTTAGAACTCAAGCTCTGCTGGCTAGAGATCCTAGGCTCTCCCACAAGGACAGGTCCCAAGAACCCCTTTCCAGATGAGTGAAACCCCTGCCTGGATTCAGTCTTCATTCTTTCTCCACAGGTGAGCCTCTTGGTGGTGCTGGTTGAGAAGATTTTTGACCTGGCATTTATGCCTGCAATGAATAGTGAGTGTGGGCACAAGGCTTAGGGACGAGGTGGCTACTGGTTTGCTGGACATGTTTGGCTGTACCTTTTGAGGAATGCTACCTCTATATCATTGCTGAGAACTTCATTTGAAGCTTATTGATCTAAGTTCTTCCTGTTTTTAAAAATTAATTTTTAAAATTTATTTCTAATTAATATGTAATACTTGTATATATTTACGGAGCATAGTCTGATGTTGGCCACTAGGTGTCCACCAGCTCCCTTATTTGCTTGTTTGTCTGTTGTTTTGCTGATTGTTTTGCTTTCTTTCTTGATTATCTAGAAACATGCTATGTGTACCAATTTTAGAACGTCTGGAGCAATTTTTAAAATGCCTCACCTCTCAGAGGCAATTGATCTGAATGTTTGGGTATATTTCCTTCTAAATCCTATTTCTCTCTATTTTTTTTAATTTAAGAGAAAAAAAAGACACATATAAGAAAGACAAAAAGCAAAAGAGACAAACAAATGACTAGAGTAAATGCACAACAGTAACATTACAGGTTTACAAAACAGGATGATAGAAACTTGACAATGGTTGCAATATTGCGTATCGTTATCTTCAAAATGGTTGTTTAAGAGATACAGACATGTAAAATTGATCTAATCATATGAGTATTAATTATTCTTTCTAAATAACTAATACATTCAGCAGTATGTTAGTTTTAGTCATCTTAAATATACATATATGCGGATTTATATCTTTTCCTTTTCCCTTCCCTCTTTGCCCCCTTTCCCTTCCCAATTACTTTTGCTCTTCGAGCTGTTTTTTACCCTTACATAGTATTTATTATAGATTTTGGATCACATATACTTTTTCAGTTTCTTACACTAGGGAGACAATACTGTATTTATACATGTGGGTTTGATTTATCTCACTTATGAGTATGGTCTCAAGTTGTGTCCATTTACTTATAAAAGTCTCAATGCAATTTTTCTTAATAGCTAAGTAGTACTCCATTGTATAAAAATACCACATCTTTTTTATCCATTCTTTGATTGATGGGCACTTGAGTTGTTTCCAAGATCTGGCTATTGCAAATTGGGTTGCTATAAACATGGGTGCACAAATATCACTATGGTATGATGTTTTCAGTTCTTCTGGGAAAATGCCCAGAAGTGGGATAGCTGGGTTGAATGGGATCTCTAATCCTAGCTTCTTGAGGAATCTCCATACTGACTTCCACAGTGGTTGCACCAGTCTACACTCCCACCAACAGTGGAGAAGAGTTCCTTTTTCCCCACAGCCCCTCCAGCATTTGTTGTTGCTTGATTTTTTAATCTTGGCCATTCTTTCTGGAGTGAGATGGGATCTCAGTGTTGTTTTAATTTGCATTTCCCAAATGACCATTGATGCTGAACATTTTTTCATATATTTATTTGCCATTTGTATTTCTTTCTCTGAGAAGTATGTATTCATCTCAGATGCCCATTTTTGGATTTGGTCTTTGAATTTTAGGGGCCTGATTTCTTTTAATTCTTTATACGTTTTAGATAGAAGTCCTTTGTCTGATGGACAATAGGCTAAGATATTTTCCCAGCCCATGGATTTTCTTTTTACTCTGTTGGAGATTTCCTTTGACATGCAAAAACTTTTTAGTAAGATGAGATCCCAGTTGTTGACTCTGGGAAATGTTTCCCGTGCAATTTGATTTTTGTTCATGAACTCTCTGCTTACTCCTATATCATCAAGATTTTTACCTACTCTGTCTTCTAGTAAGTTTAATGTCTCTGTGTTAATAGTCAGATCTTTGATTCATTTTGACTTTATTTTAGCACATGGTGATAGACATGGATCTAGTTTTAGTTTATGGCATATAGAAAGCCAGTTTTTCCAACACCATTTGTTAAAGAGGCTATCTTTCTTCCAATGTACGTGCTTGGGCCCTTTGTCAAAGATGAGGTGGTTAAGTGTGTTTGTAGTTGGGGCTGTATCTTCTAATCTATTCCATTGATCTTCAGGTCTGTTTTGATTCCAGTACCATGCTGATTTTATCACAGTAGCTTTGTAGTATAGTTTCAAGTAGGGGATTGTGATGCCTCCTGCCTTCCCTTTGTTGCCCAGAATTGCCTTTGCTATTCTAGGTCTTTTCTGGTTCCAGATGAATTTCAGGAATGCTTTCTCTAGTTCTGTGAGGTAGGCAAGTGGTATTTTGATTGGGATTGCATTGAATCTGTACAATAATTTTGGGAGAATGGCCATTTTCATGATGTTTGTTCTTCCTATCCATGAACAGGGAATATCTTTCCATTTTCTGAAATCTTCTTCGATTTCCTTCTTCAGAGTAATGTAATTTTCACTGTATAGATCTTTTACTTCCTTTGTTAGATTGATTCCTAAGTATTTCATTTTTTTGGATGTTATAGTGAAGGGTGTGGTTTCCCTTGTTTCTCACTCAGTGACTTTGTTGCTTGTGTACAGGAATGCTATTGATTTTTGAGTGTTGACCTTGTATCCAGCTACATTACTGAATTTGGTTATTACTTCTAAAAGTCTTCTAATGGATTTTTTTGGGTTTTCTATGTAGAGTATCATATCGTCTGCAGATAATGATATTTTCACTTCTTCTTTACCTATCGTTATTTCCTTTATTTCTTTCTCTTGTCTAATTGCTCTGGCTAGTATTTCCAGAACTATATTGAATAGGAGTGATGATAATGGACATCCTTGTCTTGTTCCTGATTTTAGGTTGAAAATTTTCAGTTTTTCTCCATTTAGTAAGATGTTGGCTGTTGGTTTAAGATATATGGTTTTTATCGGGTTGAGATAGAGACCATCTATTCCAATTTTCTGTAGGGTTTTTTATCATGAATCGGTGTTGGATTTTGTCAAAAGCTTTTTCTGCATCTGTTGAGATGATCATGTGGTTCTTGTCCCTGGCCTTGTTGATATGGTGTATTACATTTATTGATTTGTGTATGTTGAACCATCCTTGCATTCCTGGGATGAATCGCACTTGATCATGGTGTATAATTTTTTTGATAACTTTCTGTATTTTATTTGCCAGTATTTTATTGAGAATTTTTGCATCTATGTTCATGAGGGAGATTGACCTGTAATTTTCTTTTTTGGTTGGGTCTTTCTCTGGTTTTGGTATTAGAGTAATACTTGTTTCCAGGAATGAGTTAGGGAGACTTACTTCCCTTTCAATTTCATTGAAGAGTTTGAGGGATGTTGGCATTAAGTCTTCCCTAAATTTCTTGTAGAATTCAGTGGTGAATAAATCAGGGCCCGGGCTTTTCTTTATTGGTAGGGTCCTAATTACATTTTCAATTTCATTAGCTGAAATTGGATTATTCAGCAGCTTTACATCTTCTTGACTCAGCTTTGGAAATTCATAGGTTTCTAGGAATCTGTCCATTTCTTCTGTGTTATCGAATCTATGTGAGTAAAGGTTTTCAAAGTAGATGTTGATGATCTTCTGTATTTCCACAGGGTCTGTAGTGATTTTACCCTTTTCATTTCTTATTGCATGAATCTGAGTTTTTTCTTTCCTCTTTTTGATAAGGTAGGCTAAGGGTTTATCAATTTTATTTACTCTTTCAAAGAACCAACTCTTCATTAATTCTTTGTATTGTTTTCTTAGTTTCAATTGTATCAATTTCTGCTCTAATCTTAATAATTTCCTCCCTTCTTAGGGCTTTGGGTTTTGGACTTGACTTGCTCTTCTTTTTCTAGAAGTTTGAGGTGTAGCATTAGGTTGTTTATGTGTGTTCTTTATATTTTTCTGATGTGGGAGTTTAGTGCTATAAATTTTCCTTTGAGGACTGCTTTCATTGTATCGCACAGGTTCTGGTAATTTGTATTTGCATTTTCATTCAATTGTAGATATTGTTTAATTTCTTCTTTAACTTCTTCTGGGACACACTGGTTATTTAGGAGAGTATTATTTAATTTCCATGTGTTTATGCAGTTATTGTAGTTTTTTTTTTTTGTCCTTCACTTCCAATTTTACTGGTCTATGGTCAGATAATATGCATGGAATTATTTCAGTTCCTTTGCATTTACTTAAGCATGTTTTGTGGACCAGTATATGATCTATTTTAGAGAATGACCCATGTGCAGCTGAGAAGAATGTGTATTCTGATGTTGATGGGTGGAATACTCGGTACACATCTACTAGGTCCATTTGTTCACATGTTTGATTCAGTTCTGTTATTTCTTTGCTGATTTTTTGTTTGGTTGATCTGTCTCTCTGTGACAGCGGGGTGTCAAGTTCCCCTGTTATAACTGTATTATTGTTTATTTGGTTTTTCATATCTACTAAGAATTGTCTTACGTAGTTGGGTGCTCCCATATTTGGTGCATATATATTTATGATTGTAATCTCTTTCTCTTGAAGTTTTCCCCTAACAAGTATGTAGTCACCTTCTTTATCTCTTTTGATCATTTTCGGTTTGAAGTTCGTATTGTCTGCAAACATAATAGCTACTCCTGCTTTTTTCTGGGTTCCTGTTGCATGGAATATTATTTTCCATGCTTTGATTTTTAATCTGTGAATTTCTTTTTGAGTGAAATGTGTTTCTTGTGCGCAGCCTCTTGTTGGGTTTTGTTTCTTAACCCACTCTGCTAGCCTGTTTCTTTTTATTGGTGAGTTGAGACCATTTACATTGATTGATATAACTAATACGTACTGGCTCATCCTTGTCATGATATCTTTCTGTTGTTGGTTTTCTACATTTTCTGTTTAATTATTTGCCCTGCTTAGTGGTTTCTTTTTGTTGTTGTTCTTAAGACTGTAGCTATCTTTGTCTCTTTCTAGAGTATCTTTCAGTACTCTTTGTAGTGTTGGTTTGGTGGTCATAAATTTCTTCAGTTGTTCTTTGTCATGAAAGTATCTTCTTTCTCCATCAATTTTTAAGGATAGTTTTGCAGGGTACATCAATCTGGGTTGAAAGTTGTTTTCTTTCAGGGTTTGAAATACTTCACTCCAAACTCTTCTTGACTTAAAGCTTTGTGTTGAGAAGTCTG
This sequence comes from Dasyprocta punctata, assembly GCA_004363535.1. Taxonomy (NCBI): domain Eukaryota; kingdom Metazoa; phylum Chordata; class Mammalia; order Rodentia; family Dasyproctidae; genus Dasyprocta; species Dasyprocta punctata. Next base: position 7,215 of record RJWM01043760.1, on the reverse strand, counting down.
CCGTGATTCTGATAGGCTTTCCTTCATAAGTGATCTGTTTCTTTTCTCTGACAGCTTTTAGTATTTTGCTCTTGTGCTGTATTTCTGATAGCCTAATTATTATATGTCTGGGTGAAGATTTATTTTGGTTATGGTTAATTGTGGTTCTGTATGCCTCAGTTACCTGTATTTCAGATTCTCTTCCCATTTTGGAAAGTTTTCTGCTATTATTTCTGTGAATAGTTTTCGCAGGTCATTAGTATTGACCCCTGCTTTTTCATTTATGCCTATTAATCTTACGTTATTTCTCTTGGCATTGTCTTGCAGCTGTTGAATTGTTGTTTCTTGGTTCCTTACTATTTCTAAGAGATCTTTTCTTTAATGGCCGTAAGTTCCCATGCTGTCTTCAAGATCTGAGATTCTATCTTCAGCTTCATTCAAGCAGTTTTTCAAACTTTCCATGGAGTTTTTCATTTCCTGCATTTCCCTTTGCATCTGTTTCATGCATTCTATTTGTGTCTTATATTGTTCATTCAAAGTTTCGATCATTTTCTTAAGTTCTTCTATTTTTCTATCTTGCTCTTCTTTAGATACACACAACCTTTCTTTAATAATGATTGTCATTTCATTTCTTAGCTGAGAGATTATTTCTGATTTGAGTTTCTCTATGGCTTCATGGAGCAATTTCTTTACTGCATTTGCTATTATTTCAGAAAGTTCAGTTGTGTGATTCCCACTGTCTTCCATTTCAGTGTCTCTTGGGTTTGTTCTTAGTGGGCTGGGGGATTGAGACTGCCTCTTGGTCTTTTGTTTTGTCATTTTCTTCCGGGACCTGTGTGGCTCTGTGTCCTGTGTGGTTAATCAGGCGTTCCCCTGGTGGGTTGTGCTGAGTCATGGGACCGGGTAGAGCTGGATCCTCTGTGCAGCTTGTGAGGGTGCACTCCTGGAGTGTGCTGCTGAAGCCTCCACCTTACTGGGTGGAGGCTGAGACCTCCTGGACCCAGGCAGCTAGGTGGAGCGTATTCTGGAGTGTGGTGCCACCCAGACCCTGAGTCTGGCTGCAAGGAGTTCAGAGCCTCTGGAGTGCCAGGCAAGCCTGGGCGAGTCCTAGGCCTACAGTGCTGGGGCCTTGCTCCTGGCTGGGCCAGCCCACAGCCTCTAGGACCTGCCGTGTGGGCTGCTCCACTGAACAATGGAGCTCGCGCATGCCCTGTGCTCTGATGGGCAGAGCCCAAGCTCTCCAAGGCCCTGCAGCTATGCTGGCCAGTCCCTGATGAGCAGCTCTGGGGTCATGGGCTGGGCTGTGCTCAGTACCTCTGTGTCCTGGGAGGTTGGCCGGATGTTCCCCTGGTGGGTTGCACTGAGTCACAGGACCGGGTAGAGCTGGATCCTGAGCACAGCTAGTGATGGCACACTCCCAGAGTGTGCTGGTGGAGCCTCCGCCTTATTGGGTGGGGGCCGAGACCTCCCAGACCCAGGCAGCTAGGCGGAGTGTACCCCAGAGTGTGGTGCCACCCAGACCTTGAGTCTGGCTGCAAGGTGTTCAGAACCTCTGGAGTGCCAGGCAAGCCTGGGCAAGTCCCAGGCCTACAGTTCCAGCGACTTCTCTCTATTTTTTCTGATGGTCAAGATATTTCCTCACTTCTTTTAAAACATGAATTTATTTTTAATTATCCAGAGACTTCATCTTACTATAAAAAGTTCAATCTGCAGATAAAACTAAAGTTGACCTGACTAATATCCCTCACCTCCTAACCAGAATCTGCCCCTTGGGTAGTCACATTATTGGTGAGGAGATGTCCTTGTCAACTTTCCAAGTGGTCTAGACTGGCATGCCTTATTCTGTGGCGTCTCAAGAGTGCAATCTCAGAGCCCTTTGTTGAAGTAAGGGGGTCATTTGGAGGCTGGGACAGCTGCTTGAACAGCTGGCCAACCTTGTTATGATTAGTGACCTCAGCTCCAAATTCCTTCTCCCTGCTTCACAAAAGAGAGGACAGAGAGGGCTGGTGCTCTTAATCGATGTCACCAGTCATACCTTTGGAGAGACCTTGATGTCAAACAGACCCTTATTCTGGCACTCATCACCAAGGAATTCTGAGTCTCAGTGGCAGAGAAAGAACTGGTCACAAAGCCCATGCATATTCTCCAGGGAGGGACATGGTGTCAGGAGCTGGGCTGTCAGACCTGGGAGGCAAGAGATTGAAACTCTTCACCTGGCTTAGTCACTAGAATGTGGTGTGCTCTTGGGGAAAGTCCTCCCATCTCACTAAAACGCAGTCCATCACTTTCAAAAGTGAGAGATTGGACTGGATCTGTAGTTCCCAAACTGAGTCCTGTAAAACATGAGTCCACCAAATATCTTGAAGAAAGAGTTCCATGGCCAATCAAGACTGGGAAATTCTGAAGATAATCTTGTAGGGTAGATTCACATTGCCCTTTGCTCTCTAAAAACTCCTTGGGGGTCGAAAAGTCTGTTAAACTTCACTTGATCAACTCCCCTCCCTCCACACCCATCCTCCCTTCTTTACTCCATTCTTCCCTTCCTTCTTTCTAGAGCATTAGTCAGCAGGTCTACTTAGGCTCAGACAATCTGAAACCAAATGGTCAATCCATGGGAGCCATGTGTTAGGGCCTCCCATGCATCTTTGTCTCCTTTACTCAGAAAACCTTTGTCTTCTCCTCCGTGCTGGGGACACAGTATTTACTTGCAAGGAACCTCAGATTATGGGCAGCAGATGCAGAAACAGGGAGTTCATATTTTGTGATTTATTTCTCTAGTGGCCAAGGTCAGAGTGGAGTCGAGTAGATACTAAGAGCTGGGGTCCAAAAAGCCTCTCAAGGAGGTGATGTAGGAATCTCAGGGAAGGGAAGGCTCAGTGCTCGCCAGGGTGGCTAGGGCAAGGGCATGCACTCCAGGCAGGGATAAAGACTTCAAGGACTAACAGAAGTGGCCAATCTTCTTGCAAATGCAGGGAACTTATGGCTAGGCAGACCCTTCTCGACTGTGTTGACTGTGCCTGATTTGCCTTTTTTTGTTTTAAACAGCTGTGCTGGGTTCTGGGATCCCTCTCCCCAAAATCCTCAGCATCGACTTCAGCAATGCAGACATTGATGTGCTGGAGGTAAGGGAAGATAGAACTCTGTCCTGCATCTCCTGCCCTTTGCTGTCACCTTGGGTCACTGCAAAAGGTCAGACCAACAATTGGAAAGAAGAGAAGGGGAGGGACCAGAGCCTGTCTCTTCAAAGTACAGGCGTGAGGGAATAGCATCAAAGCTGGCAAGAATCCTTAAAGCAAATTCTCACATCCACGGTCTTATTGAGAGCTCATCACAGATGTCACTGTCCCCATCTTCCAGAGGGCACAGCTGAGGCTCAGAGCAGTAATGGGCTTGTCTAAGGTGGAAATGTGATGTAGTACATTGAAAGAACTTTTGTTGAGCACCTACTGTGTCTGTGCCAAAAGAAGTGGGGATCCGTAAATGAATAAGCACAATCCTGGCCCTTGCGAAGCTTCCCCAGCCCACTGGGGACACAGGAACTTGGGTAAATATTCCCGAAGTAATTGACACATTATGATGGTGGCATGTGCCTTGAAATTCGAATGTAGGATCTTTTGTTTCCACTATAAAAGCTACATGGGCTCAGCATCTGAAAGTTGAAAAATACAGAAAAGATTAAAGAAACACATGTGTATCCTCATAGATACATACGCATCTCAGCAGTTATACCTAGGAACATTGTGATGGTTATTTAGTCCAATCTTTCTGGAGTTTCATTTTCAATCTTACTAGTATTTTCTTATAACTGATTTTTTATGTCTCCTTAACAGTCTGGTAAGAGATCATACTGGTTTAAAATATATCTGAATTAGTAGGTTATGTAACCTATGAGTTTTATTTCAGAACAATAGAGGAGACAGCACAAATACCTGTAAGAAAATGTAAGACGGGCGTTGGGTCTGAAATTCTTACAATAACCTCAGCCCTGGGCCTGGCCTTGTAGCCTCTGTGAATAGTGGCTCTTCATCTTGTCATTTTTATACGGATCTAACCATTTATTTTCTAGTTTTATTTTGATATGACTTTAAACTTAGAGGAAAGTTGTAAAAAAGTAGAACAGATTGTTCCAAATATTCTTTTGCCAGTATCCCCTAATGGTAGTATCTTCTGTAACTGGAGTGCAGTCCCCGAAACCCAGACGCTGACCCGTGGCCATGAATCCACACAGCTTCGCCAAGCTCTCCCACCAGGTCCCGTGTCCAGTTCAGGATCTAGTGTGGGCTCCTTACATCTCATTGTCCCATCCTCAGAGTTCTCCCATCTGGGAAGCTCCTCACTTTTTCCTTGTGCTCTATGTCCTTGACATTTCCAGTAAGCCTGGCCTGTTTGTGAGATGTGCCTCAAGATAGATTTGACTGATGTTTTCTCATGATTTAATTGAGGTTGCATTTTTTTTGGCTAGAACACCAAAGGAGTGGGATGTGTGCCTTTCTCCACATACTGTACTCAGGGCATAATGTCCATGTGACATAGTCCTGGACAGTTTCACCGTTGTCACTTGCTTAAAGTGGTTCCTGCCACGTTTCTCCACCACAAAGGCACTGTTTTTCCCTTCTTCACTAATAAGTGTCTTGTGAGGAGTTCTGTTGAGATTATGCAGAGGTCCTGCTTCTCACCAGACCTTCTTGCACTAATTTTGTTGCACTCCAATAGTTTTTGTCTGTGATGTGCATAATGAGGATTTTCTGTTTCTGTAATTCTTTTACAGTTAATAGCTGGAATGCTTCTGTAAGGAAGAGTTGACCTCCATTTATTTCTATATTTAGTCAATCATTTATATCAACATGGACTCATGGATATTTATTTTGTTCTGTGGGTTATAGTTTATTACTTTCATTATTGTAGAGGTTTTAAAAATCATGTAAACTGGGTTTTTGGAAGACTGGAGAGAGGAGCGTAGAGCTTCTTTCTCTTATGTGGGGAATGAAGAAGATGGGTAAAGAGGGAAGGGGCCCTGTCCCAGGTCCTCTGTTCTGGGAAAGATACTGACTCAGCCAGGGATCTACAGGCCCACATGAGCCCATTCATCACGGCTGCTCAGAGTTCACTGTCCAGAGACACATGCACCCCACTGGCTAGTGTCTGGCCAAGGCTGTCACCAGGGCCACTCTGCCTGCTCACCTGGTTCTCTGTTCTTCCCTCCAAGGACCTTCTGGTGCTGAGCACATGAGTGACAGAGGCAGAGATGCAGTCAGAAGAAACCAGAACCAGCCCTGGAGAGGCGTAGCCTGCACATGGTCTTTGGGCCTAGGTCTCTTTGGCGTCCATGACAGGCCCCTGCCAGCCCTCTTCCCCACCTGTCCCCACTCTGAAAATTGCTCTAGCCACTGTCTTGGCGAACAATGGCATACACGTCAGCCCCTGCCGGTGGAGAGGTGACCTTGGGAACTGAGCTGCTGGACTCAGGTAGAATCCATGCTGAGTCTGTTACACCTTCAATAAAGATTCCACCTTCCCTGCAGCTGGGGTGAGTCTCTGTGAAGTACGCTCCAGGGTCTGGGTGTTTTCTTTCCTCCATGCCTGAGCAAGGGGTGTCTGGCAGCTGGGGATGGTGCAGCCCATGACTGGAAAATGTCAGTCACATCCAAGGAACCTGCTGAGAAGCAGGAGGGCTTTAATTCAGCTCTCCGTGGTTTCCTTCTACACTCACCTTGGCTGAGCCCTCCTGCCTCAGTTCCCACCACCACTCACACATGGGGAGGACCAGGATTCAGGGGCACTAAATTCAGAGCGATCATACTAGTGAGGGGTTGTCGGAGCTCAACTCCTTGTGCTACTGGGACTGGGTCCCCTCTCCTTCATGGCTCACAGTTGCCCTTTCCTTTTCCCCTCTTGTTTCACCGCTGTGACTTGCTGAGGTCCAGGAGGGTGGACGGGTACATCTCAGGCCCCAGAGGAGGAGTGAAGGGGGTTTCTGCCATTTCCCTCCCTTGAGCTCCTATTTGGTGAGTGCTGAGCACCTACTGACCCTGGGCTGTGACTTTGGGATGTAGTCTCGTTTAATCTCATGGGAGCACCACAAGGATCCTACCAGCATGGCCCCAGTTTCACAGATGGGAAAACCGAGGAACTAGATGTGCAGTGACACAGGGTCACACAGCTGAGGTTTGAACTCAGTGATTCAGCTCCGGGGCCTATGGCCCAGTGCTCACCACGTTGCTGGCTCTGCTCGTGTGTTGCAGGGCTACCACAGGCTGACTGTGACACCAAAGTTGTACAGTTTGGAGAGGAAAGAGAACACAGCACAGGGAATCCAACACTGAGAAGCCTCTGCTGGGGAGGGAGGTGCATCAGCTCTGCTCACATTTCACTGGGAAAAGCAAGTTATGAGCCTTTGTGGCCTGCCCAGACAGGGAGGAGAGACAGACGGACACATTGGGGACTTCAAGGATGCTGCACCCACCCCCATTCCCACCCCCCCATGGGTTCTCCTGGGTAGGGGGAGGTGGCTGAGGGGGAGTGTGAGTCTGTGAAAACACAAGGCACCTTTTGCTTCTGAATTCAAGCTGATGGAGCACTGATACAGCAGCAGCTGAGAAATGGGCAGAGAGCCTCCCAAAGCCGTCCTTGGCTTTTAGACAAAAAGCCCAATGTCTGTACGTTCTAGGAAAATCAGATCCTGGCCACATTACTGTCCCCTCAGGGACCTACCCCAAGGCTTTCAGAAACCCCATCCTTGGGGCAGGGAGGGAAGCAACAGACTCTTCACATTAAAAACAAGCACGTAGCATTCCACAGAGTCCCTGATGTCAAGTGAGGCATCAGGAGGTCAATAAGGAGCAAGAATTTTGGAGTTAGCAAGATGGGTTCAAATTACATCTGTCACTTGGGTGGGTAACTTGATGGGGCCGTTAGCCTTTCCAAACCTCAGCCTACCCATCTGCAAAGTAGATAATAATAGTTACTCTCTAAGATGGATATGACAATATTTAATGAGATTCTGCTCTCTGAGGTGCTTAGCATTGAGGCTGCTGCACAGCAGGTGGCTAATAACAGCATCAGTTAATCCTAGAGTTACAGGCCTTGAGAGCCTTTGCCTCTGAGCAGAGCTGAGCTGAGGACAGGGGGCATCTGACGGGTCTCTTGGCCAGCACAGTTCCCAGAGGACCCTCCTGGAGCCCAGCAGGGCTGCTCCAGACAGCTCTGTGTCCACTGCAGAGGCGGGGTGCACAGAAG
>RJWM01043759.1:0-13634 GCA_004363535.1 Dasyprocta punctata | reverse complement strand
ACAGAAGTCATCTGGGTGTGGCCTTGGCAAACCCCACAATCTCCGGCACAGTGAGAAGGCACACCAGAGGTCACTGAGATCGCCCCACTGCTAAAGGGTACAAGAACGGCCAGTCTGACTCTCTAATAAGAGAAGCACATGCAGATCTGTGTTCAGATGGACACAGTGTAAAGAAAAAGAAGTTTGGATCCAGGTACCACTTCCTCTGTGCCTAGGTTACTCTACATCTGCTCCATGCTGCACACGGCATTGTCTCAACATGCAGTCAAGATCAAGTCAGCAGCACCGCTGCCCTTCTCAGAAGGGAGGAAGTGCAGCCCGAGGACAGCAGGCCACTTGCTTCGTAACACACTCACCGCACAGACGTGCAGGCTCCACTCAGGATTTGAACTGAGACCTGCTCCAAAGCACTTGCCAGCCAGCAAGGTAAGGAAAGTGCTGGTTTTCATGGTGAGCAACGCTCTTGGGCTGCTCTTCCAGCACACCCTTCTCCTGTCGTCCCCTCTGCCTTGTACTGTCTTGGAGTCTCTAAAGGAACAGAATTGGTATAGGACATACACACGCAAGCATGCAAGGAGGTAATTAGGCAGCTGATAGGGTCACAGCTGGGAGGTCCACAGCTACCTCTGCACCAGGGAGCCGGAGGACCCAGGGGCTGCTCAACACAGAATGCTACAGAGAAGGGGAAACCAAAGATGCAGCCCTGGCCCAAGGCTGAAGGCACATCCACTCCTTGCAGAGTCACCTGTGTGGGTCTGCATGGGTGGCTGAAGAAGGTGGAGTCTGATGTCCAGAGATGAGGGTTGCAAAAGACAAACTGCGCAAGCAGACTGGAGCTCTTCAAAACGTGCTCCAACTTCCTTCTTGCACTTTTATTTCATCCAGCCCTTTTATTTCATCAGGCTTATTGGTTGGTGCCAACCACAGTCAGGGCATCCTCCCCCTTGGTTTGCTGGCCTACCTGTCAGTCATCTCTAGAAACTCCCACAGCCTGGCCCAAAGTGCACCTCGAGGATGCACTGAGTATATCCTAATCCAGTCACCTTGATGGTCAGAAGTAGCAGTCACATTCAGGGTCAGTTTCCTTGCTGAGATGAAGAGGAGAACAAGTAGTGGCCCCGCTGTGTTTTACGCTCCCAGGGTGATGACAGACGATGAGAAAGAGCCGCTTTGCTGATTTTTCAGATGCGCTGAGGAATGCAGGCCAACCTGTCTTAACTGGAATGATGGCAGGGTTTCCACCAAGTATAGGTGTTCATCTGAAGAAGACATTTGGTCCTCTTCTGGTACTACCTAAAGAAGCAGAGTGAGTCTATGGGAATGAGCTTTGTCATTTTTAAAGAACCCATCTGGTGGAAAACTGGATTTTTTCTTTTTTCAGGGCTGGAGATACAATTGTGCAAGCACTGAATTACTGAGATGACACCCAGCACTGGCTGTTTTCAGGGACAAGGATTGCTGGGGATTGAACCCAGGCCCTTCACACTGTCCTACATCCCCAGCTCTTTTTCAGTGTTTTATTTTGAGACAAGGTCTTGCTAGGTCTCCAACTTGTCCTGCCTCAGCCTCCCAAAGAGTTGGATCACAGGTCTGTCCTGTCATGCCTTACCAGCACTGTACTGTTAATATACAGGAACAGGTATTTTCTCATTAGCTCCTCTAAATATCTTATAGATGCTTACCACACTCCCAACAACTGCCTGGACCCTGAGGGCTCCAGGATCAGTCTACAGTTCTGTGAAATGAGATTCCCCTCCCAGAAGTGGGGAGATGATCAGGTCCATGAGACAAGCAGCTCTGTGAAACCCATCCTGGGTGAGCTGGCTCCAGCCTCACAAAGCCATCATAAACCTAGTGAGAAGTGACAACAGCTTGTGACAGCATAGTGGTGAGCCAGAAATGAGGAAAAGACACCAGCTGCTCCTACCCTCCTGCACCGTGGTCACGGTGGAGCTGGAAGGGCTGGGGGGACACAGGAGGCAGCCGGGCCAAACGTCTGCCCCAGACTGCATTAAGCTGTGGCTTTCGGGCTGGTGCTAGACCAGGCTCTGGGATTCTGGATCAGGAAGAGGGCTGCAGCCAGATGACTTAGGCAAGGTGACAGGAAAGCCAGGTGGCTCCGTCCAGAGGGCCAGCAGTGGGCAGCAGATGCCATGTCTCGCTGGACTACTGCCAAGGCTGCCTGCTGTGCTGCTGAGAACTGAGCAGCTTTGCGCCTCCTGCAGTGAGCTGTGACCTGCACGCACTCATGCATGGCAAGACGTCAGAGAGCTGACACCTGCTGAGGGAGGGAACCTCAGAGGACAGAGACAACTTGTGCAGGCTCCTGGCCCTGCTCTGCACCGGTCTTAACGCTCCCCATGTCTTCCGTCTCCCTGCACACCTCCATGCAGCCCCCCTGCACACCTCAGTTTTCCTCTTTAGGAAACACCATCACTGGTGCCATAGTGAGGAGGACATCAGCATTGGACACACAGAGGTTGAAGTCTGGACTCAGCCCTGGAAGGCTTGTGCCTGCAGATGCCCCCAACACAAAGTGAAGGTAATGATGCAATCAACTCAGAACATGAAGATAATAAGGCCACTGATGGGCCAGACATGGCAGTGTATGCCTGTAATACCAACACTGCGGGAGGCTGTAGCAGAAAGATCACAAGTTCTAGCCCAACCTGGACATTTAACAATTTCATGAGACCCTGTCTTCAAATGAAAAATATAAAAGGGTGGGGGTGCGGCTCAGTGCCAAGACTCTGTGTTCAGTCCCCAGCACCATGCACACACACTCGTGCGTGCACACATGCACTGCAGACTGAGGTGACATAGTTGTGCAAGAAGTTGATGAGAAATGTGCCTGTTTTGTTATCATAGGCTCAGTCTGTGCTCCCCAATGCAACTGCACCATTCTTCATCCCCTGATTGCCTGACGCTGCTCACATCGACACTCAGTGCTGTCACTGAGATGCTGCAGGGTCAGAAGCCCTGAGCTACTGCCCTGATCTGCTCCGCCCAGCACCATGATCCAGCAGGCTCCCTAGGCCCCCACCAGTGCAACGGAACCGACCCAGAAGGGCTGCACCTGACAAGTCTCAGGCATGGGACAGGTCTCCTGCTTGTGACACCAGAAAAAGCACAGAAGCAGGGCTGGAGTCCAGGCTGTCCTGGGGGTAAGCAGTGCGTGACTCACAGGAAACAGTGCATGGAAAGCCAGGCACAGGACCTGGTGCTAGCAAGTGACCTACATTACTTCCCTGCTCCTATTTTGTCATGCTTTTTACCCTTGTTTGTATATAAGTGTCAATGAAAAATGAACAATAAAGAAAAACAGCCAGGCAGGGCGGCACTCTTGAAGGTTTAGGCAGGAGGATGGAAAGGTGAGTCTCAGCTAGGCATCTTAATGACTTAATGAGACCCTGCCTCAAAATAAAAAACAAAATCGTCTGGGGTAGCTCAGTGTGAAGCCCGGTGTTTAATGCCAAATACCACACACATATCCAAAAAAAAAAAAAAGCAGAAAAAGAAAAATACAAGAGTAACCTGCATGCACTGAGCCTCTCTTACTTCACTGCATCTGAGGCATCTGCAGGAGCTGGGGGAAGGCAGGAGATGCTACTTCGGGTCCCGTTCCGTGGCCCCCGCAGAGGCCCATTCCCCGCCTGTCTCAGCATGGAGGAGAGGAGGAGAGGAGGTGCAGGGAGACCCCTTCTGGTCCGGTTCTGCAGCCGCAGAAACCCATTCCCTGCCTGCATCAGCATGGAGGAGAGGACACGTGAACCTCTGTGGGGAGACCCTAAGGCACCTCCAAACCCCTCCTGGAGTCAGCTATCAGTGAAAATGCGCTTCGGCAGACACTGGCCAACAGCATCGTGACCCTCCCAAGGAGAAAATGTTGCATGTCCTCCCAAATGAACTCCTTTTGGAGAAACGGCCAAACAGAGCTAAAAAGCTGGGGAAAGAAAGAAGTGCTTCACGGTGTCACCCCACGCGTGCACACTTGATGAGCTGAGAGCAGCACATGCCCAGGAAGCTCCCACAACAGTGCAGGCTGAGCCTCCACCCTGGGCAAGGCCTCCTCCACCACCTCCTCTGTGGTCAGCCCTCCATGGGCCTGTGGCCCGACCTTCAGCTTCTGGTAGGAGACCTCCTGCATTGTCTTTCTGTCCCTGGAATGTTTCACTTCACACAATGTTCTCCAAGTCACAATGCCTCGAACAATAGAATTTCCTTCATTTTAAGGTTGAAAAATACACCATTGTATGTAGGTACCACATTATCTTTGCTCATTTATCCATTGATAGATTTTACGTTTCTTGCACATCTTGACTGTTGGGAATCAAGCGACAATGAACATGGAAATACAGATATCTCTTTAAGGTTCTGGCTTCAGTTCATTTGGATATGTATGCAGAAGAAGAATTGCTGGATCATGTGGCAGCTTTAACTGTAAGCTCTGAGGAAATTCCATCCTGTCTTCCATAATGGTCAATCCGGTTACTTTCCCACCCACAGGAGGCTAGGGTCCGCTTTCCTCCATACCTTAGATGACGCTGACTGACTTTTGATGTGTTTAATAAGGGCCATCCTAACTGGTCTGTGGTTTTGATTTGCATTTCCCTGATGATCTGCAATGCTGAGCACTTTTCTGATGGCTGTTCCTGTGTCTTCTTTGGAGAAAAGCATGTCCCAGGTATTTGTCCATTTTAAAAATCTGGTTATTTGCTTTTTTGCTCCTTAAAAATCTTAACTAGTTAATACATGGCCTTTATTTTTTTTAGAGTAGCACTGTTTTTTTAAAATATAGATTATAGATTATTTATAAAGAATCTACATAAAAATCAGTAGAACAGACAAGCAGGTTTAGCAGGGTCATGGTACAAGATCACAAAGTTATATACAGAAATCCAATGTTGCCTATATGAAAGCAATGAACAGTTCAAAAGTAAAATTATAAAGGCACAAGCTATAACATCACAAAAAAACTTAAAGTAACATTACTGTATAAATCTACCAAAATATATTCAGTATCTATCCTAAAAACTATAAAAACTGATCAAAAGTACTCAAGTACAACCTAAATAAATGGAGAGAGACTATGCATGTGAATTGGACAAATATCAAAGCATTTATTCTCCCTAAACTTATCTATAGATCCACCTCAATATCTATCAAAATCTCGGCAGAATTATTTTCTTCTTCTTTTTTTCAGTGAAAGGAGGCATTGAATTTACTTCTGGACAGGCCATGCGGATGACAAAGGAGGCCATTGTGCTTTTTTTTAGCTATCTCAACTTTTTTTATATACATATACGTAAACACATACATAGTATTTCTTTCAGTTTATCACACAAGTGAAACAATATAATGCTTTTGCATGTGTGACTTATTTACTACACTAGGAAGTATGTTCTCAAGGCACATCCATTTAAATATAAAAGTGTCCAGTTTATCATTCTTTATAGCCAAGTAGTATTTCATTATATAGAAATGCCACATCTTTTTTGTCCATTCCTCAGTCAATGGGCATTTAGGTTGTTTCCAAAATCTGGCTATTATGAACTGTGCTGCTATAAATGTAGGTGCACATGGATTGCTGTAGTGTGATGTTTTTAATTCCTGTGGGGAGATACCCAGAAGGGGAATAGCTGGGTCAAATGGGACCTCCAATCCTAGCTTTTTGAGGAATCTCCACACTGACTTCCACAGTGGTTGCACCAGCCTGCATTCCCACCAACAGTAGAGAAGGGTTCCTTCTCCCCCACAGCCCCTCCAGCACTTGTTACTGGTTGACTTCTTAATACTAGCCATTCTTTCTGGGGTGAGATGGAATCTCAGTGTTGTTTTAATATGCAACTCTCAAATGACCAGTGCTATTGAACATTTTTTCACATATTTATTTGTTGTTTGTATGTCTTCATATGAAAAGTGTGTGTTCATCTCAGATGCCCATTTTTGGATTGGGTTTTTAAATCTGGGAGGACTGATTTTTTTTTTTTAGTTCTTTATATGTTCTTGATAGTAATCCTTTATCTGAGGGACAGCTGGCAAACATTTTCTCCCATGTTGTGGGTTGACTCTTCACTCTGTTGGTGGTTTCTCGTGCTGTGCAAAAGCTTTTCAGCAGGATGAGATCCCATTTGTTGATTCTTTGAGATAGTCCCTGTGCAATCTGCATTTTATTCATGAAGCCTTTGCCTATACCAACATCTTCAAGAGTTTTACCTACTCTATCTTTTAGCAGACTTTTTTTTTTCCAGTACCAGGGATCGAACTCACAACCTCATGCCTGCCGGGCAGGGACTTAAGCCCCTGAGCCAAACTCTCAGCCCTGTTTTTTCAAGATAGGGTTGCTTCCAGCAGACTTAATGCTTCTGTTTTAATGTTGAGATCTTTAATTCTTTTAGATTTTAACTTAGTACATGGTGAAAAATATGGGTCCAGTTTTAATCTTTACCATGTGGAAAGCCAGTTTTTCCCACATCATTTATTAAAGAGGCTATCTTTCTTCCAATGAATGTGTTTGGCACCTTTGTCAAAGATAAGGTAGTTTAGTATGTCTGCAGTTGTTCCTGCATTTTCTAATCTATTCCATTGACCTTCAGGTTTTTTTTTTTGGTTTTGGTTTTGGTTTTGATTTTGTTTTGTTTTGTTTTGCTTTGCTTTGCTTTGCTTTGTTTTTGGCACAGTAGCTTTGTAGTAAAATTTCACGTCAGAAATTGTGATGCCTCTGAGTGTCTTGTCTTTCCTGCCCAGGATTGCCTTGCTATTCTAGGTCTCTTCTGGTTCCAGATGAATTTGAGGATTGTTTTCTCTAATTCTGTAAGATATGCTATTGGAATTTTGATTGGGATTGCATTGAATCTGTGTAACAGTTTTGGAAGTATGGCCATTTTTGCTATATTGACTTTTCCTACCCAAGAGCACAGGAAATCTCTCCATTTTCTAATATTCTCTTCAATCTCCTTTTTCAAAGTACTATAGATTTCAATATAGAGGTCTTTTACATCTTTCATTAGATTGATTCCTAAGTATTTCATTTTTTTGGATGCTATTGTAAAAGGTATTGTTTCCCTAATTTCTCTCTCAGTGAGATTGTTATCTGTGTACAAGAAGGCTATTGATTTTTAAGTGTTGACTTTGTAACCAGCTACATTACTAAATCTGCTTATTAAATCTAGAAGTCTTTTGGTGGAGTGTTTGGGATCTTCTAAGTAGAGTATCATGCCATCTGCAAGTAATGATAGTTTAACTTCTTCCTTTCCTATCTTTATTCCCTTTATTTCTTTCTCTCGTCTAATTGCTCCAGTTAAAGTTTCCAGTACTATGCTGAACAAAAGTGGAGACAGTGGACATCCTTGTCTTGTTCCTGATTTTAGAGTGAAAGCTTTCAGTTTTTGTCCATTTAGTATGATGTTGGCTGTCCGTATGTTGTAGATGGCTTTTATCAGATTGAGATAAAGACCATCTATTTCAATTTTCTGAAGAGTTTTTATCATGAATGGGTGTTGGACTTAGTCAAAAGCTTTTTATGTATCTATTGAGATAATCATATGACTTTTATCCTTGGCTCTGTTAATATGATGTATTACATTTATAGATTTATGTATGTTGAACCATCCCTGCATCCCTGGGATAAATCCCACTTGATCATGGTGTACAATCTTTTTGAGGATTTGCTGCAGTCCCTTTGCCAGTATCTTACTGAGGATTTTTGCATTGGCGTTCATTAGGGAGATTGATGGCCTTTAATAGTCTATGTGATGCAGCCCGAAGTGAGCATGATGCACTTTGCTGCCTGTTGAACTGTGATGGTCATCAGCCACCTCAAGGTGCTTCCATTAACCCCAGCTTGTGAGCCCACATTCACCCTAAAATGACTGACGGATGAATACGCTCCACACCCTGGGCGTCAAGCTGACAGTGTCCTACAGACACACAAACTGAGCTGACACTTCACGGAAAATAACTGGTACTAGGTGACAACAAGGAAATTCAATCTTTTTAACAAAAACAAGAATTTCTGGCAACTTGCATCTGCTGCCATAGATTATCTCAATAGATACAGAAAAAGCCTTTGACAGTTTTCCAATCAATGATAACCACTCTGATGAGATCGGCAGTGACACTAACAGGATTTGGGAAGTACTATAATTAAATGTGCCCACAAATGTTCGTAACTCAAGGATCCAGTATTTTCCAAATGACCAATGTATTTTGCTACAAAATCATGCATAGATAAAGCACCTGTTGAAAACTACAGGACAGAATAATGTATATTTATCGTAACAGAGTATGAAAACTGGATAGACATGGTTTCAAATTCCACACTGCAACCAACTTTTAAGAAACTACTACTACTAAACTTTGATACTGTATTTTAAAAGATCAATAATTATAAAAAAGATTTAAATATCCCCCTTTTCTGAACCTTCTGCAAATATTTCAACCATGATAGCATACCACAACAGATCAAAAAAGGTTTACAAAGCCGTACCACAGTGCCATTCTTCTCAATAAATTTTGTTTTGAAAATATAACTAATTTTTATAATTTTTCAGTTTTTCTTATAATGGTTTTTGTTGTTATTTTAAACTAGCAAATAATCTAAATTTTTCTTTTAACTAATGTTTACTTCAGCCAACATTGATAGATACCAGTGATATAAAGCAAAGCTCTTTGCTATCCTTAATGCCTTTTACCCATGAAAGACACCCTCATATGAAAAAAGGTTTTAAATCACCACATTAGAAGGAGGAAAAAATATTCTTTTTTTCTTTCCTGCAGATTCCACAGAAAGGTAACTTGCTGAGGAACGGACCCTGCAGTGGGCGGAGTGGAAGCTGCGGGTGCTTGGTCTCGCAGGCCTCCTGTGGTGGCGAGAGGACCCGCGTACCGTGTAATACCGGAGACCCGAGCGGTCTAACGCTGACCGGCAGCTGCAGCAGAGCAGCGCCCGCCCCTCGGGTGCACCTGTCTGTCCTCACTGTGGTTTCACTTGGCCAGTGCGCATGTGGCCTTAGACCCGCACAGTGCCGAGCGGTAGTCAGTTCTCCAGTGCTGCAGGGAACACCTGAGGTCACCAGCCTGCAGGGCAGCGTTGGCCTGGCTCAGTTGCTGGGGCAAGGTGGCAGGAAGTGAGTCGGGAGCAGAACTCCTCACCTCCTGGCCAAAAGTGGGGTCCCATCCCTTTGGAGGACTCACCCCAGTGACCCAAAGACCACCCATGACCCCACCTCCAAGATGCGCTGCACTGAGGGTCAGTCTCAAACACACAGGCCACTGCGACAGTGGCACAGAGAGGAGTGCAGGACACAGAGCCACAAAGCCAACCACTGTTCACGCCGCTCGCTCGGAGAAGGCCACGCTCATCTTCCCTCCATCCCTCCTACTGCGTCTCGCAGAGTCTGTCTTCACCGCACCCACGGCTGTCACGCTGAACACAGTCTTGCTCTTCCTAACCCATGTAGGAAGGAGAGGAGGGGGAGTAGAGGGAGTGAAGCAGAAGAAAAGGAATCAGCAGAAGGGAGGCAGTTGGCAGGTGGAGGGAAAGGAAGGAACTTGACTTGCAGAAGAAGCCCCCTTAGGGTAGTTTCCCCTTGGGTAACTCCCAAAATCCCACCAGTCGTCAGAGACCCCTGACAGGGCCAACGGGGACACCTGCAGCCTCAACCCCTCCAGTTCCAAGCCAGTGGTGGATCAGGAAGTGCTCATGCCTCAGATTTAGATCCAGCACAGCCTTCTGTGGAGACCCAGGCACACACAGCACCACAGCCATGCTCAGAGCACAGGAGACCAGGGCAGCAGGGCCAGTAGGCCAGGCCGGCCCCAGGCTCTGCCTGCTGAGCCCTGGCAGCTGGCCCACCCTACAGTGCTGGCCTCCACTGTCCTGCCTGCTTCGAGCCCACGTTCTGATGGCTGGAGGGACCTGAGTCCTGCCCCAGCCCATCTAACTGTCACAGGCCCTCCCCTGCACACAGGTCTCAGCTTTGGTTTACTGTGCATCTAGCCCTGGGCCCCGGGCTTCCAGATGGGTCTTGTTTAATTCCCACAATGGCCCTGAGAGATGAGCAGGGAGGGGGAGCAGAGAACCTCACCCAGTCTGTTGTCCACCCGCCCTGGGGCAATGCATCAAGAAAGGGCATGTTTCCGCCCAAGGACCACATTAGGACAACCGTTAACCTAAATGCACCTGGTATTTCCACCTGTTTCATATTGGTGCAAATGACAGCATATTCCCACACCTGAGCAGCTAGAGGGACAGTGGTATTCCGGGCTCCTAAGGCACCCAGCTGAAGGCGATGCTTTCCTAAATTCAGTGTCAAATGAGCTTTGTGTCTCTCTTCACCTTAGAGCACTCTGTGGCGGCCTGAACATTTATAAAACCCTGTGCTTTCAAATACCCGTGTCTAGCCTTTATAGTCTGTGAATGCGAGGTGCCTGTGTCAATTCTCAGCCTGTCTTAGTTTCCTGGTGATGCCCAGATGGAAACCGAAGTTCTCAGAAACACCAGCGGGCTCATGGAGCCCTCTTCTGGCAGACTGTGGTGAATGCAGCCTACGGTTCAATCCGGGTCCAGCGCCGGTATTACAGGAGCGCTGACTGGGGAGTGAAGAGGGAGAGTCCAGCCCCACACTTTGCCACTTTGCAGGTGGCCTGCTGACATGGCAGAGCGACCGTCCGGGCCTCAGTGGTTTGCTCTGGAAGGAAGAGCTGGAGGCACGTGGTCCCAGTTCCTGCTTGTCTGTAACACTCTGTCCTACTGTGCTTCTGCCAAGGTGTGGGAAACAGGTACTTTTCACCCAGTTAAAAGAAATAAAATCTCTGAGCCACGTGCCCTTCTGACCAGTAAAATACCACCTACTTCATCCTGAGTTTCTTCGTTTTTTATCTTATTTGTATACTGCAGCTCAAACCAGGAGTTTCACACTGAGCTACAACCCCAGCTCTTTTTGAATCTTTTTTTTTTTTTAATTTTGGTATACAGGGTCTTTCTAAGTCACTAAGTAGCCCTCCTGCCTCAGCCTTCCACAGTGTTGGGATTCCAGGTGTGCATTACCACATCTGGCAAATGTTTAATGTCATGTGAAACTGGAGAAAAGCAGTGGACAAAGGAGACGAGCTGGCTTGAATTCCATGCACTTGGGTGAGTCGCGCCTCACATACAGTCACTCCTAGTGTCTATAACCCAGAGTCCCTGGCACAGCAGCGGCCCCACCTCCCTGTCCCGGGCAGTGTCTGTTCACTTTTAGGTGTTGTGGGCTGTGTATTGCCGGTGTGAGTCCCTGGAAGACACTGGCCTCTAGTGCTGGTTCGGCCACAGCTGGGCATCCTCTGAGTCATTTCTTCATGGTTGAAAGAAGAAAAGGTTTTATCAAGGAACAAATAAACACAAAATCCTATGAACCCTGAAGAACGGCGCACATAAAGGTGGTTGGGAATACAGGAAGTCATCAAACCTCCATCTGACCTGCTCACAGGTGAGAGCAGGTCAGCACCAACAGGAGAGGAAATCCAAGTTTACGCACAAAAGAAATGCAGAGGCCTGAGTAGCATCATTCCCAGACTCCCTCCTGGTGAGCTGCTCCTGGGATCAAAGAGGGGGTGGGCAGACCAGGCCTTCACCTCTAGAGGATTCACTAGGGTCGCCGAGACTGTATCCAGAAATTTCTGATTTTCAGAGCTGTTTTGGGTTTCAGAATTGCAGGTGTAGAGCTGTAAATGCTGTAGCAAAGTCTGTAAAAGGTTCTCACTCTGCATCGCCACTCTGCCCTGGGTATCCTCAGGAGATCTGATCCCTCAGCCCACTCAGGGCTGACACTGTTGCTGGAACCTTGGTAGAAGTAGACAAGCTCACCTACCTTGCAGGGGTAATTCATGACCAAAAGGTCGACTGTCATTAACCAACCACATGAAGGTCATTATAGTTTGGGTCTCAATGTTCCCCAAAGTCTCTTGTGTTCCAGGCGTGGTCCCCTGTGCAACAAGACTCAGAGGTGGAGCCTTGGGAGGTGACTGGGTCACATGGACTCTGAACTCAGAGCGATTCCTTTCTTTATGAATTCACAGCTTGGTGATCTAATGGGTAGTGGTGGAAACACCAGGAGGTGGAGGAAGCAGATCACTGGGACCGTGTCCTCGAAGGGGACTCATGGTCCCTGGCACCTTCCTCCCCTCCCACTCTTTGCTTCTTGGACTGAAACCTATGAATATATCCCTTCTCTCCTTCAGGTTGATTGTCTCAGGCATTTCTGTCACAGGAACTGAACTCTGACTAACAGAAGAGTTTATTGAATGAGTCTGTTGTTACTGCCTATGATGCAAGGGGCTTCTTGTAGACACAGCTGATGCAGGAGCGTTTACTGTGCCAGAAATGGCTAAGAAAGTGGACCCTGGCCACCACCTCACACCTGTATCCCAATCCCTAAATCATTCCTGATGAAATGACAAGGGTAAGCAACAGTGAGGACTCTGACCTTAGGACCAACCTGGAACACACAGAGTGCTGAATGACACCATGACGCAAATGAGCGAGATGGCAAGATGACAGTGTGAAACACATGGTCCGTCCTGGATCCTACAATCACTGTCTGCACAGGAGACAGGGGAAGGAGGCTGATGCTTCTGCCCAAGGCTACAGTGAGTGGTACTTAGTTTTAATTCCCTAAAATGTCACCCTGTGATATGTCTTGTCCTATAAATTAGATTTTTTTCAGCCAGTTTACACCACCTCACTCTGAGGGCAGAAGGAGCACTAGCCCCAATTGAAATCACAACCGATGTATCCAGTTCTGGGCTGCCTGTGCTATTCCTGTGACCTCTTTTGTTAATCTGAATGCCTGCACCACACTGTCTTGACCACAGTAGCACTATTAGCATTATCTTGAAAACAGGCAGTGTGAAACCACCAAATTTGTTCTTTTGTATTTTTTACTGAATTAGCTTTGAATATTCTAGGTCCTTGGCATTTTCATGTAAATTTTAAAATCACTTTATCAATTTTCACAAAACTCCTCCTGGAGTTATGACTGGGATTTCATATTGAATGCAAATGCCTGTTTAGAAATAATTGACCTAGGGCCAGGAGTTTGGCTCAGTAGCGTAAGCGCCTGTCTGGCAGGTGTGAGGCTGTGAGTTCAATGCCCGGTGCTGCCAAAAAAAAAAAAAAATGGCAATAGAAATAATTGACCTTTTGATATTACTGAGACTTCCAATCCATAAACTTAGTATGTCTTTCCCTTTAAGCCTTTAATTTTATACTTTTTAAATAGAATTTTTATACATTTTTGAGGAGCTGTTGCAAAGTACTGTATGTTTCTGTTGTTCCAGGGATGAAGAAGGTGACCTGGGTCATCGGGGGCTCTGCTGCTCCCTCATTGTTCCCTTTGATTGCTGTGGAGAGGTCAGTGGGGTGCACTAACATCATTCCATCTGTGTCTAGATGAACCCATATCTGCTCCCCTAAACAGTGCTGCTTTCAATAAAGCATTCAAAAGTGGACTCAATCTTGAGCAAGAAAGTAGGCTAGGACTTTCCAGAGATCACTCCAGGATCAGCAACTTGAGTCACTGTCATACAAGAAAACGCCATCATGAAGTGAGAGATTACAGCTCCTGAGCGCAGCTCAGAGATAAGAGTGAAGA
>RJWM01043758.1:0-13634 GCA_004363535.1 Dasyprocta punctata | reverse complement strand
AAATTGGTAACTGTGACTCAAGGATAAAGAAGGAGAGAAGGAATTGTGTCGCTGGGCTTCTGCTGGACACTTCTCTGGAAGTCCAAGCGCAAGGATTGAAGGCATGATGACAACAAGTAACAATGACACTGATGACAGAGAAAGCTAAAGAATGAGCTGTGATGCTTCACAAGTCCAAAAAGTCACCTTGTGAAGGCAGCTTGATTGTGCCTATAGCAAACAGAAAGCCACTAGGAGGAAGATCATAAACACAAGATAAGGACACCAAATGAAAAGTATGACTCCAGACACTGTGGATGCTGGAAAATCAGAACTGACTCAACAGAGGGGACAAAGGAGCTCCTTAGCTTGTGCTCCCAGGAAATCCAGGTTGTGAGAATGCACACATCGTGCTGCGTTCGGAAGTGTCTCCAGGTGGGGAGGGAGAGCCTTGCAGAGGATTAAGAGAACAGAGGGGCAAGTTAGACCTAGAGAAGCCAAGGCATCAGCCAACTCCCAGGAGGTGATCTAGGACAGTCTCCCATGGAAGTGACAAAGGGACAGCTCTCCTCAGTGGGTCTCCAGCAGGGTCCTCCTGAGCAGAAGACAGGGACCTCGCTGTAGCCAGACCTCGCAGGTACTGCCAGGTGTGCAGGACCAGGAAGGAGTGGCCATGGTGGCCCAGCAAGGAGATAAGCCATAAGACCCAGTGCAGGTACCAGAGAAGTGTTGGTGGGGACAGCCTGGTGGGGACAGGCTGGTTGTTCCTTCAGTAAGAACCACACTCTTCTTTCACTGTGGGGAACTTAGACCTGAGGGAAGGAGATACGGATGAGGGTCACTGGCCATTAAAGGAGCTGATAGTAACCTTTTCTTTAGTACACATAAACCATCACCACGCTGAGTGATCATCCGTGTCCACCCTAGGAACACTGTGCTCCGTTCACCATCAACAACAAAAATAAGAAAAGAAAAAAAATGGTTTATTTAGTACATCAAAATGCGTATCTACACATACACATTTTTCATTATGAGTAATAATTATAATAAAAATAACTGTAAATAATAACCTATAAATAATTCATTGTTTTTTCTGAGCTTTTGATCCAGGGTAGTTCATCCTGTTTAGATATGGCAAATTATTTCAATCCAAGCTCTTTCTATATTCTTGTAAACAGTGCTTGATTGTTTACCATTCCAGCAAAGTCAAAGTAAAACTGGTAATCAGAATAGCCATGTATGACTTCACTTTAGGAACCTGTGTGGTACACTCTAATAATAACTGGGAAAATGACAGGTGAAAAAGTCACCAATAGAAAGGGAGTTTTGTTCAGGCCAGTGTGCTGTAAGTTTAAGGAGGCATGCTCCACTCCCATGGCCCAAGGTCTGGTCCAGCCTGTAGCTCCATGGCTATGAAAGTCTCAGAATTTGCACACATGCCTGAACATAATTAACTGCTGTTGTAAATACACAGTTGTACCCAAACTATGACTACCTTACTCGGATGCCACTGAAAGCAGGAGTGCATGCAGAGTTGATCCTGTGTGAAAATCATAGGTCCTAGAAGATAACCAGAGACTCAATATTAAGAAAACTTTTCTTTCTTCTTTTCCTTCCTTCCTTTTTTCTCCTCCTTTCTTGCTTTTCACATTTATTTGCTTTTCTGAGTGATTTGTTCCTTTTGTTCATTTCTTTTGAGTTTTTATTTTTCTCTTTTTTTTCTGTTTCTCACTTGTCTTCTTCAGCACTTTCCTAGTAACTTAAGGAACCTTCCTTGACCTTCCTGCTTTGTTCCTTAACTCCTTTTTCTTCTTTTGTGTTGGGGAAGATTATAACTTGAGTTGCAGGAATATGCAAACTGTTCTTGACTTACGATTTGAGCAAGATTTCAACAAGCAATTTCCCCTGCTTTCTGCTAAAACCCTAAGACTAACAATGCTGAGATACTCATAGGGCAAACCAAAATACACAGATGGTGATAAAAATCCTTCAACCAATGTAGTAGTACTGGTCGTCATAGTAGTGGTGGGGGTGGTAGTAAAAAGCTTCACCTGGGAAACCTAGTTTCCTTATTGCTACCCTGTCTCATTCTTAAAAGAATGCTATGTTCTTATCACTATCCTTGTATGTGTAAGAATCAAAGATCATTCTGAGAAGCAGTTTTGCATGAAATCATGTTATTACAGATTATGAGATATTTTAATTCAAATTGTTAAAGAAATTAAAATAAAGGTATGTTAATAATGGTGGTCAGAGACAATTTACCCTCACAACAATAGATTCAATGGTAGAATTATTGTCTAACTCCCAGTGATGTGAGACTTTTGTCTTGATCTTGTTTGTCACCTAGCCAATATTTCCATTTTTGTTCATCTAAAAGAAGATGACATGGACCAAACTGCCAGAAACATGTAGGGTAAGCCCAGAGCCAATATACCGCTGAAATGCTCTTGGGCACTGGTGTTTTGCTGATGTAGCTCAACAAATACAATTTATAAATGAGGAATCTGAAAAACATTGGCCATTTATTGAGAAACATTTGATTTACTGTTCCTGTGAATAGAGTGTCAGTCCAGGTTCTTCTCAATAGCATAGAAGTTTCAAGAGACTCTTCCACTCAATTTGTGACCCTGTTGCAAGAGGCAGTTCTCCACCAGGTTTCTCATGGCCATGGAGCCAACATTATTCTTCTCCAGCTTGCTTATTTTACTGCTGGCTAATAATGAAAACAAGTCCTAGTTACAATTAAGGCTGCGAGAATTTGGACAAATTATTTTAATGCTTGCCAAAATATTGGCAAATAGAGCCATATAAGTCTGGTGATACCTAATGCAATGCTGGCAATGGGAGTCAAAATACTAGGAAGCGATGCTGAATATGTGAATAGAAATACTGCCAATGAGAGCATTAGATGCTTCAACTATGGAAAATCAGAACACCTCAATCTGTAAAATACAGTTCCTAATAGGACAAATAATTTTTCTGCTCCTGTAATCCAGACTATGTTAGCATTAAGGAAAATGAAATGAAGGTGCCCTTTCCTGAACGCTACTCTCCTTGTAAGAAGAAGAGACATTGGGGAAAACACTGCAGTTTATAACACAATAAAGATGGGCCCACTTCAATGGGAAATGAGGACTGAGGCCATTCACAGGGTCCCCAAATATTAGGGGCAACTCTTAACTGAACAGTTTGCAGAACTTCAACCATATATATGCAGCACAACACTACCACCAGACTTATTTCCCAGCAGGAATGAAATTCCCTCACTTAAGGAAACCCAAGGAGTACAGGGATAGACATCCCTGCCACTCAGAATATCATGCTGATTAGAAAGTTTAACCTATTGAGTTTCATGCTAAAATTGGGGCTCCTCACTAGATGATACTGCAAAATTGATCATAGGAAAGTTAGAATTAAATTTAAAAGGTATCATAATGCTACCCAGTGCAATAGATGCTGATGTAAAAAGAGAAATTAAAGTTGTTTTTCAATCCATGCATAATTGAGAAAGGTGATCAAGCTGCTCTGTTAGTTCTAGCTCCACAACTAAGACTGATGACTAGTTGTAGGAAATTGTAGACATTCACAAAGAATAATGAAAGGCTTCAGAAACACATATGAAAGAGGGAAACATTTTGCTCTGGTGTTAGGTGAGGGAATATTGTAATTCCAAGTATTGAGTACAGCAGTCCAAGTACTATAATTTTTTCCAGTCTTCCTCACAATCCAAGAAGTTATGTTTATAATCCCACTGAGACATTATTGGAATCCTGGCAAGTTAATTTTAGTCTACCTTCTCCAATGCAACTCATGGTGAGATTAAAGACATCAAGACATATTCAAATCTAAGGGCAGCCAATGCGTCCTGAGTCCAGTCCCTGTGAGGATGTGTGGACACAGGCCCTGATCCCCAGCTTTTCCCAGAATTTACTATCTTGTGAAGAAGGGGGTGGCTTGAGGATGAGCAACCGTGAGGATGGTGAGAACTATGTGAAGAACTTAAACTGGCTAGTCAGGTAGTGAGAAAAGTATCTCTCCAAAATGCAGAGATAAAGATATGCAGAGGGTTCAACTTGAATAATTCAATCAAGGTAGCAACTAAATTGTCTTTGTGGGCTGCTGCTGTATTTTCTGATATGTAAACTTCCTGGGGAGTCATAACCTCTTTATCTCAAGGATCATACCCAGTCAAATTTCCTGGAGCGGACTGGTTCTACCATCCCGCTGTGCCTGTATATCTTATAGAGAGTACTATGCAAGAAAATAAGAAACTCATGGCTTTAGAGATTACATACCAGTACCTCAACTAGCCTTATTTATACTGTTTAGCGACAACTGAAGAGGAAAAAAATGCCATAGTCAACGCTATACATATCAGTACAAGGAAATGTCTCAATATAATCAAGGTTGCACCCAGTCTTCTCCATTTAAGGGGTCACTCAAGTTGTCTCCCACAAGGGGAAACATACACATTATACTAATAACAATGGAAAAGTACATTCAGGACTTGCTGCACACAGGCACTGAAATCTCACTGATGTCTTCTTATCAGTGTGTCCAACTTCAACTCTTGATGTTCCCAGGGGAAAACATGGCAAGAAGATGAAGAAACAAAGATAAGATACAGAAAGCTGAGGTCAGAAATGAATTGCTTGACAACAGCAGTGCATTTATTTGTACAATCAAGAGTTTGATGTCAATGTTAATCCCTCTGTTTTGTAACGGTATGACTCATGTCTGCACCTCATGGTCTTGCAGCTAGATAAGCTCATTGACTTGGAGCTGGAACAGCTAGTTTATTCATCTCTCCTTGGTCTTTCAGGCTCTCAGGGCTGCCCTTTCCTTAGCCTTGCACATGGGACTGATCTCTGTTTCAGCCACACCTCACATCATTTTCTTTTTTGTAGTTGTAATTGGTGATCAGTTGAAATTGAAGAAGCTTTCATTGTAGGACTCTGTAGAAAATTTTCTCATTCTTGAACACTTTTCATTTTTAGTGAACTTACTCATTTAAGCTAAAGATTTCCAGTCCAAGGATTTTAAGTTTCTGAGTTCAGCAATTTAAACCTGTAAAGTCTGTTAATTCATAACTGTAATCAGTTTCTGGTGTAGCTGAGAAATGTCAGAAACTGTTATTTATTTAAGTTTCTTTTGTATCTATTTATTTATTTTTTCATCTTATTTTTTTAAATCCATTTTTTCAAGGATAGAAAGGAGAAGTAGGAGAAGGAAAGGGAGAAGGAGAAGAACAAGGAGAAGGAGAAGGACACGAAGAAGAAAGTACAACAAAATTTCAAAACACGTCAATCAGAGTGAATATTTTTTAGCTAGCATATTATGGTGGCATCGTTTTCCATGTTTTGTGGTTATTCTTTTCTGCAGGATGGTCAAGGCCAAGGTAAAGTGAGACCTTTATTAATAATAATCAATTTCTTACTATTTATGAAGTTCAGTTAAGACTCCTCAGGAGTTACCGTGGAATCATGCACACCACCTCTTAGTACCTCTGTCAGTGTCAGCCATCTTGATGATTCATGGCCCTTGCTTAACCAAGTTGCTTTTTGTGAAAGGTTGGGAGATTGTTTTCTCCTAGTGGCTCTCCTTAAGGATCTTACATATTTTTTATTATTTTCCTCTTTTCCCCACACTCTCCTTTATCAGAAGACCATGAACTTATTAAGTTATAGGATGTTGCAACAAAGGTCTTCTTGTGTTCTGGTCCTCTTTATCCTTAAAGGACTGGAGCCAAAATATTGGCTATCCAGTTCACCCATCTTTCTAGTTTTTGGTCTTTAATCCTCAGTTGTTGAACATTCAGAAGAGAAGATTGACAACATAAAATTGGACTGAAGACAGTAACTTAACATTAGTCTTATCTAAACATCAAGAATCTTGGAACATAAAACAGAATCATTATTTTCTAAAAACCATCAATGTTCTAATATTCAAATTCCTATAGAATGTTAAAAGTAACATATTTTACACAATGATTTAGATATAGAAAGCCATACATAATACTGTGTCATGACAAGCATGATGACATTTTGTAACAAATGTAAATGTCTGTTTTGACATACCACAACCATTTCAATAAATCGTATGCATCTAATAAGTAAGATTAACTGAACTTGTTGACTGTTGTAATGCATGAACTCCCTTGTTGCCTGAGGGTACCCCCTTGTCCTGCTCCTGTAAAGATGTAATGCCCCAATGCACACAAGTTGTACTCTCTCAAGTGCCGTGTGCCTGAGAGTACCCTGCCTTGTCCTCCTCTTGTAAGGATGCGATGCCCCAGTTAACACGAGTTGTACTTTCCCAAATGCCAAGTTTCTGTTCTGTATTGCACCACTCCCCCAAAACCTAGCCAGGTAAACCCCCAAAGAAACCATCCCCCACTCCACGTGTTTGCAGTTTTACTGCTTAAAAGCAGTTTGTTTCCTCAGTTCGGCGTGCAGTCCTCCCTATGCATATGGGACACTGCATCACCAGGCCTGTGCCAATAAAGAGCTCTAATTTTTCCAATTGGCCTTTAAATTGAGAGTTTTTGTTGGGATAGAGCATCGGCTACATCATTTGGGGGCTTGTCCAGGATTTATTAGAGACCCCCGACACTCTTCCCCTCCAACCAAGTTTTGATACAATTGGTGAGTACCTCGTCTGGGTAATTTGAGCTGTGCACAGTTTTGGAGGATCACTCTTTAGTCCTCGTTTGAGTGGAGGGGATGCCCTCACAAATTTGGCTGAGTCTAGGCTGTGGTTTCTGTTGACAGATCTCCCGTTTGGTTGCTTTTGGGGGGGGTCTAAATTTGACCCATCTGGGGATGACTGTCTCTAGATAGCCAAGCCAGACTCTGTGTTTGACATCTGTACATCTCATACTACTAAATTTTAGAAATTTTTAACCAGTCTGTCTCATTTGATGTATGTAACGCTCTATCCCAACAAAAATTCTCAATTTAAAGGCCAATTGGAAAAATTAGAGCTCTTTATTAGCACAGGCCTGGCAATGCAGCATTCCCATTTAAATAGGAAAGACTGTGCACCGAGCTGAGGAAATAAACTGCTTTTAAGCAGTAAAACCACAAACACCTGGGGTGGGGGGCGGTTTCATTGGGGTGTTTATACCTGGCTAGGTTTCTGGGGAGTGGTGCAATACAGAACAGGAACACAGCGCTTCGGAAAGAGAAACGTGTTCATCAGGGCATTGCATTCTTACAAGAAAAAGACGGGGGGGTACTCTCGGGCACATGGCACTTGGGAAAGTACAACTTGTGTGTATCAGGACATTACATCTTTACAGGAGCAGGACAAGGGGGTACTCTCAGGCAACAAGGGGGTTCACGCATTACAACATCATTTGTTTTCTGTTTGCATTGTCTGTCTTATGTTTGTGGTATTAACATCCTTTTACTTCTGACAGGTTTCTCCCTTTCTAATCTAGCTTTCTCTTCACAGCATCAATGGGCCAAGCAGAGTTTAAGTCAGCTTCACCTACACCCACCCCCCTCAGTCTGGTTTTTGATCACTTTAAGGAATTTAAGAGGTGGGCAGCTGGGTATGGGGAACCTGTATATCCTGGTAGGCTCAAGGTCTTTGTAACCCAGGAGTGGCCAGCCAGCACCAGAGAAAGATGGCCACCTAGAGGGAGTTTTGATATAGGTGCAGCTCAGGCCATCCAAAAGTATGTCTTTGGCCTTCCCTCTCACCCCAATCAGATTGCTTACATTCAGATCTGGATTGACCTGATTTATGATTCTCCCACGTGGATACACCGAGCTCTTCATACAGAACTCATCACTATGATGAAAACAAAACCAAAACCTACACCAAAGGAGAAGCATCCTTCAGCTCCCCCTGTTCTTCCCCCTTCAACCTGCCCAGGCTGGGATCCAAATACCACTTGAGGTAAGGAGGCTTTTAGACCAATACCACCAGAGATTTCTAGAGTCGCTATGGGCTGCAGCCAAGAAGCCCATAAATCTATCCAAAGTTACTGAGGTAAGACAATTGGCTGATGAGTCACCCTCCACCTTTTTGGAGCACCTCCTAGAGGCATATCATTTGCATACACCAATAGATCCAGTAGCGCCAGAAAACGAAAGAGCAGTTAACATTGGTTTTGTGTCTCAGTCAGCTCCAGACATTAGATTAAAATTACAAAAGCTGAAAGGATTTGAGGGAATACCCCTTAGTCAGATGATAAGAATAGCCCATCGCTCTAGTGAGCCAACATATTTTTGCCTTTGAATGGACTGATCCAGTTACTGGGGTAACAGAACAATTGACTTGGACATGCCTAGCTGCTTGAAGGCTACCGAGACCTTTTGTGTGCCTTATGTCAGCCAAGCATGACCTACCTGGGTTATCAATTTCAAGCAAAATTCAAGATGCTGCCTTTAACTAGCTAAAAAAAGACTCACTAATGCACCCGCCTTGGCTTTACCCAATCTACAAAAACCCTTTTCTCTATATATAGATAAAAAGAGACACATTGCAAAGGGTGTCCTAACTCAGAGACTGGAGCACTGGCAGAGACCGATGGTTTAGCCAATGAGTCTGCTGCCTCATTAGTTAAGGAGACATAAAAACTGACTTTTGGGCAGAAACTTACAGTTGTTTCCTCCCATTCACTGGAAACCCTCATCTGGTCACCCCCTGGCAGATGGTTTGCTGGATCCCTCCACCCTCCAGTATCAGACTACTTCGGCTTTAAACCCTGCCACCCTATTGCCTGATGATGACCCCTCTGAGCCTATCCAGCCCGTTCATGACTGCTCAGAGGTGATTGATCATATTCAGAGCCTTCGTCCAGACCTGACTGATGAGCCCCTGCCTGAGGCACCTCTGTATTTCTCTGAAGGGAGCAGTTTCATCCAACAAGGTAAGAGAGGCGTGGGTGCAGTGGTAACTACTGAATCCCAGGTCTTATGGGCATGAGCCCTAGAGCCAGGAACATCTGCATAAAAGGCTGAGCTCATTGCCTTGATAGAAGCCTCCCGCCCTCGCCCAGGGCTGCAGACCAGCCCCGCATCAGCCTGGGCACCCGCTGGTGCTGCCCATGGCCTGTACAACCATCCATTCAGCGATCATGAATGGCCCAGCCCGGCCCAGCCAGGCCCCGCTCAGGCAGAGATCAATGCAGCTTTGTCTGGGATGCCTGCACCACAGAGGCTGCTCCCAGGTGGGCAAGCCCCCGTGCAGCACGGCAGCGAGGGGCACGTGATGTGATAAGTGGCCATGTTACCACACCTGGCGGGGCGGGGCCGCAGGTGAGGCGGCAGCGGGTGGGCGGCAGAATGTACATGGTGACCGCGGTTGCAACGATGTCCACCGGCAGAAAGGACTGGTTGGCGCTGTCCAGCCTGGCCCGGCAGCGGACTTTGGAGGATGAGGAGGAGCAGAAACGTAAACACAGGCGGCGGCACCGCAACCTGAGTTCCACCGCGGAGGATGAGGTTCCCAGCCTCACCCAGAATGGAGGCCGGCAGGCTGCTGAGAGGCTGCCTAGTGCTCATGTCCATGGAACCATTTATCAGGAAAGGGGCTTACTGACCTCAGGGGGACAAAAGATCAAAAATGCTCCTCAAATACCAAATGTTATAGAGGGACCATACTGAGAGAACATGGGGAAATTGATTTTACAGACACAGGAAAGACTGGATTACAAGGACATAAATATTTGCTGGTAATGGTAGATACCTTCACTGACTGGGTAGAGGCTCATTCCACCAAGTCTGAATCTGCCCTATTTGTAGTTAAAAAGCTCCTCAATGAGATTATACCAAGATTTGGCCTGCCTTTATCCCTGGGGTCTGACAATGGCCTGGCCTTCATAGCCCAGATAACTCAAAAACGAACACAAGTATTAAAAATTAATTGAAAGCTCCATTGCACCTACCGACCTCAAAGTTCAGGACAAGTAAAAAGAATAAATCAGAACTTAAAGTCTACAATATCTAAGTGAACTCTAGAGACTGGTGAAAATTGGGTAAGCCTCCTTCCTTTTGCCCTCCTCTGTATGCACTGTACCCACTATGTGTCTGGTATCACCCCCTTTGAGGCCTTATATGAGAGGCAACTACCTCTAATCCCAAGGATTTCTGAAGAAAAATTAGCCAATCTTACTAACCAAGATCTCATTAAGTCCCTCCAGGCACTCCAACCTGTTCTGACATCTATACATCACTTACCTCATCACAAGATGGCCCCCCTGCTGCAGAACGTGGACCACAACCAAAGTAGCAGGAAAGGCCACCTAGATACATCAAAACCACTTCGAGATCATCCCCTCAGAGACCCCTGGAGATCAGTCAACAGACAAGTGGACTGCTAAAACCTCCTCTGACCACCATGCAGGTCAAGCCAATAGTCACTATCTTGCTCCACCTTGTGCTTGGTTCATCTGTACTTCCGGTTTGACTCCTTGTGCTATGTCCTCAACTTTCATCAACTGGGCTGAATTATGTCTACTAGAGCAAATCCTACCCCAAGTCTTCTGGCATTCAGGTAAACAAGGGAAAGTCTCCTCATAGAGCAGTTAAGTCCCCATGTCTCTAAACAAAGCCCTGTACTCCCAGTCTTAGCAGGGGTGAACATCATTAGAGCATTAAGTCTGGGAGCCACATCTTTGGGAGTGAGCCTTAGTCAAAATGAGGCACTGTCACGTCAAGTGGATACAGACTTATGCAGACTCCATGACTCTGTGACTGAATTGGAAACCTCTTTAAATTCCTTAGCTGAGGTGGCCCTCCAAAACTGCAGAGGCCTAGATATACTTCTATTAAGACAAGGGGGCCTCTGCTTAGCTTTGGGAGAAGAATGCTGCCTTTAGGCCAATCAGTCTGGATTAATCCAGTAAAACTTGGCAGAACTACAGAAAGCTCTACAAAAATGAGACAAGAGATGAGCAGGTCCCAACTGGTATAAACAACTCTTCTCTGCTTCCCCATGGTTAACTAGTTTAGTCACAGCAATAGCAGGGCCTCTGATGATAATAGTACTCATATTAACTTTTGGACCATGTATTTTTAACAAGTTAACTGCCTATGTAAAACAAGTTCAGTCTGTAAAACTAATGCTGTTACAAACTCAAGGATACGAACTACTAGATATAGATACAACAATACCCTAAAAATAATAGTCACCAAAGATTTGGTGACTGACAAAAAAAAAAAAAACACAGTGGGGAATGATGTAACGTGTGAACCCCCTTGTTGCCTGAGGGTACCCCCTTGTCCTGCTCCTGTAAAGATGTAATGCCCCGATACACACAAGTTGTACTTTCCCAAGTGCCGTGTGCCTGAGAGTACCCCCCATTGTCCTGCTCTTGTAAGGATGCGATGCCCTAATTAACATGAATTGTACTTTCCCAAGCACCACGTTTCTGTTCTGTATTGCACCACTCCCCCAAAACCTAGCCAGGTGTAAACCCCCAATGAAACCATCCCCTACTCCAGGTGTCTGTGGTTTTACTGCTTAAAAGTGGTTTGTTTCCTCAGCTTGGCATGCAGTCCTCACTATGCATATGGGACACTGCGTCACCAGGCCTGTACTAATAAAGAGTTCTAATTTTTCCAATTGGACTTTAAATTGAGAGTTTTTGTTGGGATAGAGCGTCGGTTACATCATTGACCTGTATTGACATTTACATCATAGGTTTATGTTACTGGCACAGATCTGAATATGAAAGAAAAGTGTATCACTGCAAACTGTTCCTGTTTCATGTTTTGGAAGACCTGCACATTTGTAGGCAAGAATACATTCAATGCATGACCAAAAAAAAAAAAAATGTCATAGCCATAGTTACCAAAGTATCTGTAAATGGGAAACCTTGTGTAGAGAACCTAGTCCGTTGATGAATGAACAATGTAAAAATTACAATAATATATTTTTAATAACATTTATTGGGATGTCTCCCATAAGGCCATGGAAATCATTGGGACTTCATATCAATGAACAAGAACTGAATAATATTTCCAGGCAACTGACTTCTTGTTTATCAATTGAAGTTTATCCAATAATTTTACCCTACACTAATGGATTTTTATTTCATTAACCTAACTTTATTTTTAACTGTACACTTTTTTTTATGAACTGTAAGAAAACCAACTTTGATATTATTTTGACCAACTGGTATCCCAGGTGAAAGCATGCTTTTTAAGTCTATAAACCAATGTAAATTGTGAATAAATGGTCTAAAAATGCAATAGAAAAAGAACATGAGAAAAACTGATGCACCCAAATAAAAAGTTATTCACAGGATGGACAACTGGACAAGCAATTACACAGCTGAACAGGTTGGACAGAGAGACAACCATTTTTGCAAAATCAGAGTGCACTCCTATTTTTGACCAGATTGATTTATAGCAACATTATATAATTTAGAAGCTTAAAAATATAAATAGAAAAGTCAGATATTATTTATATCAACTAACAGAGATCTACTAAGAATTTGGAAGGAAATTTTTATCTATAATAAATACATAGCTTTGTATTTTATATTGTCTTAAGAATACTGGTAACTTTTGTGACACTCTCTTTAACATAGCTTTCAATTCAGTTATCTCCAAACTCTCTACCACATCGTCATATCTGTAAGTGGACTAGTCAGATTTTGTTTCATTTGATGTTATTTTGTGTGAAGGTATGGATACCTATTTTGAAGAAAAAAAAAGACTTCTCTGTTAATTGACCTACAACAAAATCTGACATTCCAGTAAGCATTGTTGATTTACTGTTGCCTTGTTTTTAAGTCCTGGATCACTCAGGTGTTCTGATTTGCTTTATTCTGATTTATTTTGCTTTGTTTTATTCTCTTAAAAATAAAAAATAAATAAATACAGAAATAAAAAAATCATCAGGTGACAATCCTAATCTTCTTTCAATTAATCAGAGATGTGAGGAGTGTTTTAGGTTATCCTCATCTTTGATGTTCTTGACTACAACTTTTGCCTGTCAACACTTGCTGATAAATTCTTATGCTCATTGTATTACCTGTTACATCTCAAGGTCTGACTTCTCCAATTGCTACTCACCTTTGGACTTTTAATGTTGGAGTCTAACTGCAGAACCAAAAATATTCCTTTCATAAAGTTTTCTGTTAATTTTTTCCATAAATCTTCGTGAGTTTCTGTTTTATCCTTCACCCTTCCTGGGAACCTCTGTCCCTACATAAGGACTAAATTATGCTCTGTTTTGTGAAAAGGTCTATGTACCTTTAAAATAAAACCTGTATATTCTGTTCTTCATGTAGATTTTGTGAAATTCAGTTAAGAAGTTCATTTGTCCTAAATTTTGGTTTAGCATTGCTACTCCTTTGTTGATTTCTTATCTAGTTCACATGCTTGTTTGTGAGAGTGTGGTATTCAAGGCCCTTGGTTACACTAATAAAAATAATTCATGGCTTTTTTATTGACATATGATCTCATTTATTTCCAATGGTTGGATTTAACTTGTGTTTAATTGAAGACTCAGGGTATTGTACACAGCCTTTAGATTCTCACTCCTGTCATTAGAGATACACGGGTAAATCTCAGTGTCCTTAGAGATACATTGGCCTATAGTTTCTCAATTAACCTCACCTGGAAAAACATGTTTTAATGTTTCTTTCTGGATATTTCAAGAGCTAAATCTGTATGTGACATTATCTGGAA